>CM076582.1:29583027-29842385 GCA_034641835.2 Pinus albicaulis
AGCGTTGGAGGGAGGATTTTTGTAGATCTAATCTTCATGATGCCACTTGAGGGCAATATCCTTGCAGCCCAAGATCATTTTTCACTCTACACTTATCTTAAGTGGAGAGGAGAACAGCGTGGGGTAGGCTATCTTGTCTACCATGTGCAAATTTTTAGCCCACCTATTTTGCGGGAGCTCGAGGTGGAGGAGCATTTCCAGGAGTTGCCATGTTGGGAGGTGACTCATTTTGTGTGGATGATTGCTTGGGATGGAGGATCCACATGGGAATGTTGTTTCCCAATACATTTCAGATCCCATGCCTCAAGGGAGCCTCTAGGAAGCACCTTATTTCCTTCTTGAGTACTCTACTTATTCATGACGATAGCTATTTAGCTAACTTGCATGCTTGGGAGAGGCAATATTGAGATTCATTGTTGACACAACATCTCATTATTTGGGGGGAGATAATCATATGTGGATGCTACAGTAGGAGGAGGGGACATCCTTTAGTTCTATCCTTGTAGTTGCTTGAGGACAAGCAACATTTGGGAGGGGAGGACTGTAATGTTCCTAATTAGCCCAAGCTAATAGGAACATTTAAATTTTGTTTCATTTTCCATTTATGAATAAATGACTAATGGAGGACATGTAAAACTCCTTAGATCAATGAATAAATCAATTCTCAATGTGAGCAAAGCTATATCTGAGCCAGTTACATAAAATCCACTTGTGTGTGAAATAGGTTTGAGCTATTTGACTGGGTCAACAAGACCAAATCTACAGTGCTATCTAGGTTCAATGTATCTCCTAAAGGGATAATGCAGTTCTAGAAGGATGACCACATGTGAAAAGGGTTAAGTGATTCAAGGTGGTTTAGGGTTTTGCACATCCTCATCTTCTAAAAGGAAGGAGAAGGCTCAAGGAAAAGGTTGTTGATGATATTTCAATTTTGAGATTGCTTGAGCAACTCAAACTCTCTTGGTTGTTTAGCTAGAGAGAGGAATTTCCTGTTTAGGAATTCCTCCTCCTTCCTTGAGGGTCTCTTGGAGGAGATTGTGCTGCATTGATCCACTATCTAGCATTTTGGCCAAGCTTCACCTTACATCTATAGCACTAATCCTGTTGTGGGTTGAGTTTTCCATGTGAGCTGTAGCAAGTAGAATCAAATCTATTCAAATATAAAGAGTTCTATTGCATCTTTTTAGTGGGGAAGTCATCTAAACCATTGGTGAGAGTGTAATAGCTATTTTGAGCTCCAGATCCTTATCTTGGTAGGAGGCCAAAGTGTGCATCACTTCATCAGCACAGTTAGCTTCAACAACTGCATTATTTTGTAGGCAGAGTTGCAGTGTTTATTTGCTAGCAGTTTGGAGGAGAGATCTTCGGTGAAAGGGCTTATTTCCATCACTGAGGTGATCCGTGGGTTGGCCAACCAATCCATGCCATATTTCATATCTGATCTACTGTGTGATGTATTCTTTAGAAATTCCTGAAGTTTACTGCAGATCCATGGTGTAGATCTCAGATCTATTCAGTGTCTTTCACTTTCAGTTGAGATCCCCAAGGGGAATGTACTTAAAAGGCATTTTTGCATATAGATCCCATTTATATCTATCATTTTGTCCTCTGATCTGTTATATATATGAAACTCAATAAAATACTGCTTCAGATTTCTGAAAGTAATGCTGTCATAGTTCTGCAGTCTTTTCCCATGTGTTGCAGCACTTCTTTTGGAGCTTTCCTTAATGAAAAGATCTGTTTTTCTTAGCCTAAATCATTTGAATCTCATTATAAGTTTCCATACTGATTTTTATGCATAAATCAGCTAATCACTTCAGAAAATCACGTTGTAGAAGCTTGAGTAATTTCTGCATACTCCAAGTCATGGGAAATCAGAGTTTTTAAGCCTAGTTTCGAGAGGAGGAACTGTTTAACTTAGCTAGAATTATTTTTTTGAGCTGAAATTCGGAGCATAGGTCCCTCATGACCTAATATAAAACAACCTCCTTCCATTTTTCTTATTTTTACGCATAATTCTGAATACACTTATTTTAGGGCCAAAATCATCACTTTTCCCCACCTTTTTGCCCATAAAACGTTGTATAAGGTTTCTGATGTTGTATTTAATAAAGGATCTGCATTATAACATCTTTTATGATATTTTTTGATGTTGCATAACCAATATTTTTCCAAATATTTCTTAATTTCCAGATTTGGAACATTACAATTTAGAGCCTCTTTTGTTAAACAAGTCCCCTTCTCCTTGGATGCCTATTGCAGAGACCCCATTGCCTCTAGAAGTTCTAGAGAATCCACCATTATAATTATTTCTATCACGCTTCAGTCAACCAAACATAGATATACCCCTTCTTATTAAACTAGTTATCCATAATGGACCTACCTTCTATTACTACTTATTTTATTAAAATCCTTTTTTGGGCGAATTTTTACAGAGAAGGAGAGGTTTCCTTCTCCCATTCATATTCAAATATACAACCATCATGACTTATTGAATGACCATCACTCTTCTGAAATTGCATAATCTCAAGTGTTATGTACAGAGGTGAACCATACAATGTTTCTATTGTCCTTTGGGGTTGCAGGGTCCTGGATTCTGCAATTTTCAGTACCACATTCTTGTCATTTATTGAAAAGAGAATTATTTGGTTATGATTCCCTATGTATAATATTTTTTTCACATATAAATTTTATTCCAACAGCAAGTTGGATCATTATTTTTCTCGCAACAACTTTTGAAAACCTCCCATAGTGTTGAATATATGAAACTAAATCACCACTAGACATAAACTTTGTTACTATGCACAAATTTGGTTTCCTTGTGCAAGCACCAATAAACTGAACTATATGTTTATGCCATACTTTCCTTGAATTTAATACCTCTTGGACTGTTGAAAAATGTGTTGCAGTACACAATGAAGTTGTCATGATTGAACAAGTTGTTGGAGTTAACATTGCAAAGTTTTCTTTGAACAATTAACACTCCTTGTTTCTTGTAGTTTTGTTGCAGTCGTTTCCTTGTAAATATCTAGTTGGATTCCTACCATGGAAGAATAAAATCTATCCTACATATGCATCCAAGGATCCATGCTTATCCTTTGAAAATTCAAGCCCTAAATATGATTCTCTTCAAGAAAAACACAAACAATGTCAAAATGCTTCTCATGTGAATAAATAATTGATGAATGAAAAATATTTGAGTGAGTATCCTCACTACCCTCTTCAAATATATTATTAAACTCATTATCCTATTTTAAAGAAATCTGGGAAAATTTTTGAACCTCTTCCGGAACTGTAGATTAAAATAGGTGTTTGCCTCTCTTTAGGCACACCAACAATTATTTTATCAATATCAATATGGAACCCTATATCTAGAAAACAGTCAACTTCATCAAAGTAATGTAGAAATTATATGCACTAAGCATGCATATGTCCTAGATCCACCTGATCTCACACTATTTGACTTTATGCAAGATACTGAATCTATTCCACTTGTTAATCTTTTGCGGAAAATTTAATTGCACACACATGTAAAGCATAAATAAAAATAATCACACATAACACAGTTGTTTTTAACCGGGAAAGCCTGAAGCTGAAAACCCCAACTATATATTATGTATCATGGAATCATATGAAAATCCTCATACAAAGCTTATCACAAGCTCTTAGTACAGTACAATCTTCATACACTAATCAGGACAAATCTTGCAAATCCATGCCTTTGATCTTGCCCTCCTGTTGCTTTGCCTCCAACATGCAATCCTTTTCTTGAAGAATAGCTCTAAGTAATTCAAGTGCCCTTTCCTTATTTGTGCAATCCTCATTGGCAACTCCAATGTGTGTGTGATGCAATCAATGTCATCACTATAGTCACAACATATAGTCTATCTTTCCCTTTCACCTATCTCTCCACTAGGTCTCACGAAGCGCCGCTGCCTTAGTTACGCACTATATTGTTTAGTTTATTAATGAGTTATTATTTTTGAATTAATTAACTAATTAATTCACTCCACTATCACTAGTGTATCATTCAGTTAAACTAGATACAACTAGCTAAACTGACTCTGACTAAGTTAAACTGAATACAACACCATAACTACTCTTCCAATTGTGTCATAACTCTGCCACTTGAGTTATAACTGAGTCCTCCATGCATTAGCTCCAGTAAACCCTTTCGAATTGTGTAATTCCCTCAGTCCACTAATGTGCCACATCTGTGCACTAAAACAAAGTGCTCCAAGAGAATAAGTTGTTGTTTAGTGTTTGATTATTATTAAGAGCTAATAATAATGAACATGCATCTATTTTTAGATCAGTGATCTATAAATATACTTCGCCCAATATTCTAAAACTATAATTTCATCTATTTTTCCAAATTGATCAACCATCCATAAATAGCATCCTGCAACTTCTGAAATATGATCACCATGTCTAAAAATAGACTTGCGCCAAAAATAGCCTGTAGGCCCACTTAGTGAAGGCAACTCTTTTCACTAAGCTCATCATCTTGTTGAATCTCAACAGTCCCTCTCAACAACATAGGGATTATCCTTCACCCAGATCCTGCCTATATGGTATTCGAATTTTCTCTTGGTGAGTGCCTTCGTCAGAATATCTACATCCTGATCCTCCGTAGGAATGTACTGAAGCAACATGATCTTTCACTGCACAAAATCTCTGATATGATGATACCAGATATCAATATGTTTAGACCTATCATGGAACACAGGATTAACTTATAGTTTAATGCAACTCTGATTATCACAATGTATCACCGTGAGATCTAAATGTGAACCAAACAAACCAACCAGGATCTTCCTCATTCAGATAGCCTCACATGCAGCTTGACTCACTGCCATGTATTATGCTTCTGTTGAACTAAGTGCCATGGATATTTGTTTCCTATTGTACCAAGAAACTACCATGGATCTGATACTGAAAATCCCCCCTGATGTGCTCTTTCTGTCTGTTGGGCTTCCTGCCCAATCTGCATCCGTGAAGCCATGCAACTTCACCTCATCCTTCTTTTTGTACCATAAACCATACTCAGATTTTCCCATGAGATATCTCAGGACTTGCTTGCCTGTCTTCCAAAAGAGCTTGGTAGGGTTAACCATCGCTTGTGAAAGCTGGTTCACCGCATAGCATATGTACTGTATTGTATTGACTAAATACATGAGCAAACCCACCAAATGTCGATAAACAGTGGCATCCACTACCTCTGCCGATGTAGCATCCTCTTTCTTCCAATTTCTTGGAAGAGGAGTGTCGATAGGCTTGCAGCCTTGCATGTGAAACTTCTCCAGTATATCCCGGGCATACTTTCCTTGAGACACAAATAGTTCACCTTCCCGCTGCCATATTTCCAATCTAAGGAAATAATGAAGGAGGCCCAAATCCTTCATCTCAAACTCCTTTGCAAGATCTGCCTTGCATGAGTGTATCAACTGCTCATCACCTATTAGTATTAAATCATCAACATAAAGTACAATGATTAAAAGCTTACCCTCCACCATAATCTGGTACAAGTTTGCATCCACCTCACTCTTGGTGAAGCCAAGTCCAGTGAAATAGTTGTCGATTCGAGTGTCCCAAGCACGGGGTGCTTGTTTCAGCCCATACAGCACTGTTTTCAGCCTGCACACATGTGACTCACTGCTAAAGATCTCAAATCCTTCAGGCTACTCAATGTACACTTCTTCCTCAATGATCCTATTAAGGAACGCGGTCTTCACATCCATCTGATGAATGTGCGAACCCATATGCGCTGAGAGAGCAAGGATGGTCTGTATGGAAGAATACCGTGCGATAGGTGCAAAGGTTTCTTCATAGTCAATCCCCTCAATCTGTGAGAAGCCCCGGGCAACAAATCTTGCCTTATACTCCTTGACACTCCCATTAGCAGCTTGCTTTACCTTGTATATCCATCTTGATTCTACAACTGATTTTCCCACCGGCCTTGGAACAATCTCCCAAGCATTGTTTCTGACAATGGAGTCATACTCCTCCACCATGGCATCTACCCATGTGGGCTCCTGCACTGATTCTTCAAAAGAAGATGGCTCTGTCATGATACACTTGCTCATAAGAGCCATGTATCCAGTAAATCAGTCAAGTGATTGTCTCTATCTGCGCTGTGATGTAGGAACTCCTACATTCTATGCCACTTCAAGCTTCAGTCTCTCAGCTTCTATGGTACTCTTTCTTCCTTGTCTGATGTTTGGTTCTGCATGAGTGGACTCCTCCACTCCATGAATCTCCTCCTGTTGTTGATCCACATCTAGAGGCTCATCTTTGGGAACAATAAGTTCCTCCTCCACATGCAAGTGTAGCTCCTTCTCAAGCGACAACTTCATGGCTTTCACCTCATTGAATTTTATATCCTGTTGCACAACAGTCATCTAATTGTCTGGAAAATACACATGATAGTTATGGGGTGTTTCTGTGTACCCCACAAATATCCCAAATTCTGCAGTCGGCTCCAGCTTCTTCCTGGCGTCCTTTTTCACATGAATGTAAACAAGTGAGCCAAAAATCTTCAAATGAGAAATATCAGGCTTCTTACTAGTAAAATCTTCTTCGGGTGTACTCATGCCAAGTACTCTATGAGGAAAACGGTTTCGCACATAAACCGCAGTGTTGCATGCTTCCACCCACAAGTTCATCGGTAGGCCCTGGTCATGCAGCATCTCTCGTGTAGCACCCACGATCGTTCTGTTCTTCCTCTCCGCGACCCCATTCTACTATGGGTTATGAGGCACTGTGTGTTCTCTTTGAATTCCTTCTTTGCTACAGAATTCTTTGAATTCGCACGAGATGTATTCACCACCATTATCGTTCCGTAGAGTTTTCACTTGCTTCCCCTACTCCTTCTCCACCAATGCCTTGAACTCACAGAACTTTGAGAATGTTTCACTCTTCTTCTACATGAAAAAGATCCAACATCTTTGAGAATAGTCATCAACAAATATAACATAATATCTGTGTTTTTTTGTTGAAGCAACCGAGAACGGTCCACACACGTCTGTGTGAATTCTCTCCAGGATCACCGAAGCATGATTATCCTTCTCATGAAAGGTGGTCTTCACAAACTTACCCATAATACATCCCTTGCACTGATCTGACTACGCAAGATTACCCTTGGGACTTCCAGTAGAAATTTGCTGCAAAATCTTCAAAGCGTCATGGTGAAGATGACCCAATCTCCTATGCCATAATTCGCCCTCATCCCTGCTCACCACTTCTTTCGCTTTGCCCACCATTGTAGTGAAACCATCTACCTCCATCTTGTATAGATTCTTAATTCAAACCCCTATCTTCTTGGTTTGACCCATTGTTTTATGTCGAAGGAAGGCTTCTCCCTCACTGAAAACAACATCATAACCCTTGTCTTCCAACGTTGCAACTGAGACCAAGTTCTTCTTCAGACCTAGAACATGCATAACATTCTTCAACAAGAATGGATTACCAGACTCCCTCTCAAAGGTAATGGTCCCAATGCTAGTCGCACTGTACCAACCATCATCGCCCATCTCTATATGCATCTGGAGGTCCTTCTCCTCCAAGTCACTAAACAACTCTTTGTCTCTCGTCATATGGAAAGATGCACCACTATCAAGATACCACATTGATCCCATACTGCTTGAAACCAAGCATGCAATCAAAGATAAATCAAGTTCAAATTGAGAGGCTAAGGCCTCTCCAGCTGTAGATCCAGCAGCCTTCTTGTTCTTCTTCTTCTGTGGATAGTTAGTGGCGAAATGTCCATGTTCGTGACAGTGAAAACACTTCACTTTGGACAAATCCTACTTCTTGCCTTTAGCATCTAATTTTGAAGGATTTTTATTCCCCTTCCCTTTCCTTACTTTGGCATCCAAAGCACAATTCTCTTCATCTTCATTCTTCGATGAAGATCCATCCCTGGCACCCCACCTTATCTCCTCTTGCACAAGATCCGACCAAAGTTGCTCCCATCCCAGCAATTTCTCCCGTCCATTGACAGAGTCTTCGTAGCTATGCCAACTCTTCAGAAGCCCAAGGAGAGCCAAGCTCACCAAGTCTTCATCATCAACATTAACCCCCACACTTCCCAATTCATCCTTTCAGTGGACAAACTTCATGAGGTATTTTGGAATATTGTCGCCTTTCTCCATTTCTATTTTTCTGAGCTTGTCTTTAAGCGCCAACTTCCTCTGGTCACTTCTACTTTGGAACAAGTCTGTCAAAGCCTTCCACATTAAGAATGGAGTGGATTTCCAGTGAATTTTGGACACAATATGGTCCTTCACACCTTCTAACAGAATCATCCTCGTCTTTGCTGTCTTCTTTTGCCATGCGTCAAGTAATGTAGCATCGCTAGATCCTGGCTTAGGAACATCGCTATCGATGAACTCCTTTAGTCCATTATCCTCTAGTACTGCCTCCATCCTGTCCTTCTAGACTATGTAATTCGATCTCCCATCAATGGCATACTCCAATCGCAATCCATTGAAAGCCATTTCAATGTATACTCAACTTCTGCACCAAGAATATTCTGTAGCAAATTCGAATTGTCCACCAGCACAAACTCACTTTACAATTGCAATATTCAATCAAAAATGCTCTGATACCATGTAGAAATTATATGCACTAAGCATGCATATGTCCTATATCCACCTGATCTCACACTATTTGACGTTATGCAAGATACTGAATCTATTCCACTTGTTAATATTTTACAGAAAATTTAATTTCACACACATGTAAAGTATAAATAAAAATAATCGCACATAATACAGTTGTTTTTAACCGGGAAATCCTGAAGCTGAAAAACCCAACTATATATTATGTATCATTGAATCATATGACAATCCTCATACAAAGCTTATCAAGTTCTCAGTACAATACAATCGTCATACACTAATCAGGAACAATCTTGCAAATCCATGCACCGATCTTGCCCTCCTGCTAGCCTACCTCCACTGTGAAATCCTTGTTGAAGAATAGCTCTGAATGAACTCAAATTATCCTTGCCTTGACTGCACAATCCTCATTGGCAACTCCAATGTGTGTGTGATGCAATCAATGCATCACTATAGTCACAATAGATAGTCAATCTTGCCCTTTCACCTATCTCTCCACTGGGTCTCCACTGAAACTGCCATGCACTGTAGTTAATTGTTGTATTGTTCAGTTGATTAATGAGTTATTATTTTTGAATTAATTAACTAATTAATTCACTCCACTCTCACTAGTGTATCAATCAGTTAGACTAGATACAACTAACTCAACTGAGTCTAACTGAGTTAAACTAAATACAACTCCATAACTACTTCTTCCAACTGTGTCATAACTCTGCCACTTGAGTTCTAACTGATTCCTCCATGCATTAGCTTCAATAAACCCTTAGGAATTGTGTAATTCCCTCAATCCACTGATGTGCAACATCTTTGCACTGAATCAAAGTGCTCCAAGAGAATAAGTTGTTGTTTAGTGTATGATTATTATCAAGAGCTAATAATAATCGACATGCATCTATTTTAAGATCAGTGATCTATAAATAGACTTCACCCAATATTCTATAAAATAGAATTTCATCTATTTTTACAACTTAATTAACCATCCACAAATAGCATCCTACAACTTCTGAAATATGATCATCATGTCTAAAAATATAAATAGTCTAAAAATAGACTTGCGCCAAAAATAACCTGCAGGCCCACTTAGTAAAGGCGAATCTTTTCACTAAGCTCATCATCTTGTTGAATCTCAACAAGTAAGAGAACTTTCACACCCATTAAATGACTTGAGATAACTGAGGTATTCTCTATATGGTCCCAAAGCCTTCCAAGAGTGGCCTCTAATATTTGGCAAGGATTTTTTTGTAGCCATTTTTGTTCTCTTGGTAATTTAGTGCCCCCACTAACTACTTGTACACCAATATTTTTATGGAATCTAAAAAAAACATTGGTCTTGACAACAAATTGACTTGCAAGTTCCCTAGTGGGACAAATGACAAAGAACAAGAATTGGCGACCTTTTATGATCTTGGAGGAATGGTGACTTCACTATCACCTCAATAGCATGAAACATAAAGACTATTGTCTTGTAGGTGCAAGTTTTGGCCTTGGCCAACACATCCTTGCCTTTGAGAATAGATGGAAGAGTTTCTTCTTGCACAATGGTCATACACTCATATCCCACTTTTTGGTTTGCCTTGAGTGTCAATGGTGAGATATTGTGTTTGTCAAATCTTGATTTGCTCAAATAATTAGCATCCCCAGTAACCTTCAGACTACTTGTTTTTTGATCTTATTTTTCAACAAGACTTAACATTGGTTTCTTATATCCCATAGGCTTCACTGAATAAAATTCAACATCTTCATCTTCATATTTAGACATATCCTCGTCATCACTGATCTTTAATGATTGGATACCAGAGGATTTAGACCCTATTGTGTTCAACAAGTCACCTTCTCCTTGGATACCTCTTGCAAAGACCCCATTACTTCTAGAAGTTCTAGAGAATCCATCATTATCATTATTTCTACCATGTTTCAGCCATCCAAACATAGATATACCCCACTTATTAAAATATTTATCCATATCTAGTTCCTCTTCAACTAGATGTTTGAATTGGGTCTGCCTTCGATTACTTGGGTTTACTTAATGAAATCCAAGGATGAAGTATTTGCCAAATTTCAATAATTTAAATCTGAATTACAGAAGCTTACAGAAAGAAGAATTAATATATTAAGGTATGATAATGAAGGAAAATACACATTCAAGGAAATTATAGCCTTCTGTAAGGATTCTGGGATTAAGAGGGAGCTGATAGTCCCATATAATCCTGAACAACATGGAGTTACAGAAAGAGAGAATCATTGCATTGAAGGAAGTGTAAAAGCTATGCTACATGATTGAAATTCTACTATAGAAAGGAAAACTAAGACGCAGGGCTCTCTCATTCGATCAACTTGACATTTTAGTCGAATCAATTATCAAAATGCTTTAGTTGTCTTCGGGATTGGATGATAGAAATCATTTCAACCAACAAATTTTGAATTCCAGATTATTGTAGTTTTGGCCTCATACTAGTGAGAGACTCTTAGCCTTGCAAGTTGCTACCATGTATAAGATTTTGGGTGAATCTAGAAGGTCTGGAACTTTAAACTCTCAAAATATTCCTTTAGGGAGAAATATTGAGAATTTTTTCCCTGGATCAAGATCAGCATCAATAATTACTAGCGACACTAGTCATTCATACATTAAATACATTGAATCTGCAATAATTGTGTGAACCCCAACAGTTGTTTCATTTCTAATGATGGAGGGCCATATTGCATATCAACACCAATATTGTTTCTCTATAGTAAACATTGGAGTTCCAGTTGCAATTCTTCAATATTAAACATAAGAAACAAGTGTCACAACTCATTCCTTTGCATGTAGATATTACTCAAGATTAAGGGCATCTTCCCACTACAAGGTTTTGAGCTACTACCTAGCAAATTCACTTCTTCTTTTTTATGTCAGTATTTTGTGAATTTATATCAATGGTGTTATTTTTGTTTATTCCTTGTAGCTTCACATGGTTTATGTTTCTTTATGAAGACTAATTCAATGTTCATGCTAGGGGAAATTTTTTTAATTATTGATGACCATTTATTTTCAATGATGTTGTGCTAGCATGGGCATCTGCAACAAACCGCTTCACAGAAAAGGTTTCGTTATATTTAAGTTCTTCCTATCACTATTTTACTAGTATTTGAATAATAGAAATGCATAATTTCAAATTTGAAGACATCATATGAATATATTTATTCTTCTTGAACCCAAATTATTCCTATGTTGGCTACAGGAGAAAGATGAGATTGTGTAATATCCCAAAATAGGGAATTTCTACAACAATAAGAATATCTGAAGATATTCTAACGTTGGAGATCCAGCAATACTTGAACAAAATAATGCAAGCTGTGTCAATTTACTTATCATATGTGTATTAAACACATCTTCATCAAATTAGGAGCATATCAGAAAAATTATGTCTCCATATGTCATCTCCAATTGGGGAAAAGCAGTGATCTAAATCATAAAAACGCTATTTCCAAAAAATAATGCTATAACTGTAAGGAATGGGACTTGTATCCCTTATTTCATGCAATATACATCTCACATATAGAATGGGAGCTTAAACAAATCATCTTAGCCAAGTTAAACAGATCTCTCGGGTCTTATATGGCTTAAAAACACTGAAAACCAATGACTTAACCCATATAGAAAATTATGAAGAAAGTACAGCGTAGTTATAAGAGGGTTTCTATATAAATATGTTTTAGACAATATATTTGGAGTTTATTTAGCCAAATTACAGAGAAAAACAGAGATCTAGCCTCTTTTATACAATATAAAGATAACCTGGCAAGGGTTTCTTGGAAGCTTAAGTACAAAAGGAGTAGATCTGAATATTCAGCTGCAAAATAGCGCAGACCCCTGAAAAATTACATGAATATAGCTGAATAAAGTACAATAGGGATGATAATCCTTTTTCCTAGATTTCCGAGAGAAGGGTTGGCCCTTTCTCTAGGAAACTAGCCAAAAATCAAGGTATTAAACCTTGTTGCAGCAGCTCTCTGAAGAATGACGCAGTTCCTGCAAGGGAATGTGCTATAGAAGTTTAGAGATGATTTGGCCAAGTGCCAAGATGTGAAAATATGCCTGGGAGTCCTTCTTGCTGATCCTCAAATGGATAGGCAAGCTCTCCACTGAAAAACAAGCCCAGAAATGACTCAAAGAGATCCTCCTTTGCTGCACCCTGCAGCACAACCCAGCTCTAAACAAAAACTGCGTTGTAGCTGAAGGAGGTAGCTTGGCTAAAATTCCAGAATGAGGAAATTTAGCCCAAATAACCTCTCCTTCCCTGAGGATGAGGTAGGGATTCCCGACCAGGAACACCCTTGTGCTAAACAACATTGCAACCCTGCTAAATAGCAAGAGGAAGCAAAGTCTCAACAGACCAAAGCAAATAATAATCAAAACATGAATAACAATGGCTTCCCTCCTCTCCATATATAGCAAGTGCTCCTCTCCACCATGATTCCCTTCCATATGTGCCACCAAGCTCATGCAAGTTGTCCTCCATGAAAACTACGCGGTCAATCAAGGATATACAATGTATCTAGACAGTGCATGTGGACTTGGTCAAAGATGACTGAATCACATGATCCAATCCTGTTCACACCCATAGGTGCTCAATCCAGCTGCTTATTCTTCCTCTTTTCACATGAGAAATGTTATTCAAATTAGGGGAATTTTGAGGTATAAAATGGGTCTCCTAACGAAATAATAAAATAATAGCTAAACCAATAAAATAATATTTATGAATTTTCAATTCACTTTTTGCACCACAATCCATGTAACCATAGTTAAATTCAATTCAAAAGTTGTACTAAAATAAAATTAATAAAAAAATTGTATTGATGTGACTACAAATAAAAATGAGCTTTTCAAGAAAAAGTCATATCATTGAACAACTAATGTCTTTGTCCTTTGTACTTAAATAACTTAAAATAAAATATAACTATAAATTTATAAATTCTTAATTATATTATATGCTATTAATTAAAATTTATATTATTTAAATTGTATAATAACATGTAATTAATATACTATATAAAAATAATATAATATAATAAATGTATAGGGATATACATTGTTTCTTTCAAGAAATATGAAATGACAATAATATATTTTATTCAAAAAGTGTGAAATGACATTTATTATGAGTACTTTACTTTGACTTTAAAAGTACTTAGAGCACTACCATAGTTAACCATGAGTTTTTATCCACCATTGAGAATGTGACAATTAAGTACCTTTAACTCAAGCAATGCCACCTCAACCATTAGGGATGATGTCATCCCCTAAAATGTGATTGGTTCTCATAAAGTGAATTTTGATTGTACATTTTCCTTAGGAGGCCCATTTTAGACCTCAAAATTCCCCTAATAGGCTTCCTTCTAAAGAGGTTAATGGGCCTCCCTACCCATTTTATTCATCTACCTAGAGATAATGCTAATTGTCACACCATTTTTTGGTCATCTAACCTATTATCATTAGATGAACCCAAGTACACCATGTAAGACCAATTTTACCCTAAGTAAAATTAAAAACACTCTTTCATGAAATAACTTGTGCATTCTTTCTTTCATCAAATTTGTTAGTATGATCTAAACGAAACCCAAAAATAATAAAAAAATCTATATTTGTTTATATTTCACAAATGCATATTTAACCCAAAAACAAGGAAATCAATTAAATAAATCCTTATTTATGAATTATTTCCTAGGAATAAGTTATTTAAATCCTTATTTAATAAATATTCCTAGTTAAATTTGACTAAATCATTTATAAATAATTAAATAAATCATTATTTATTTAATTATATTCCCACCATTTCCTTAAAATAATAAATAAATCATTTATTTATTTATTATTTATAAATAAAGGAATTGACCCAAGTCAAAAATCCTTTTCCCTCCAACAAATACAATAAAATATTTCTAAAGGGTGGTTCTAGAATTTGATTAATAATATTTTATTCATGCACCAAGTTCTAGACCGCCCTAATATTTTGTTATAAATAGAATGGTTTTCCCCATTCATTAGTCACCTTTCATTATATTAGATCACTCTGGATCTATACACTTGGTCACATTTTCCATTTTTGCCTTGTGAGCTCCCATTGAGTTCTATGTTTGTCTGGGTTTTCTACACCAACAAGAGAGAGGAATTTTAGATCTGAAATGCTGAGTACTGTCAAGAACCCATCTCATTGAGGAGAACTAGAAAACACCTTTCTTGTTTTCCTCTCAGGTGCCCCTTTTTAATATAATATAAAAATTATTTCAAATACATTGTTCTTGTCTTGCCTATTGGATGCATGGAGCCATATTTTACTTTATCTGCTTAATGTCTTTTATGCTCAGATCTAGATTTGTGCAGCATTATTTGGATCACCTAATTGCAGATTTAAAGATATTTGGCAACCATAATCGATGTTAGGGCTATTTTTTATGCGTAGCTAAAATGATCTTTTACGAAGAAAGATTCATACTAACAATTGGCAACTCCACACGGGTTTTCTTTTGCGACCATTGTCGTTTTATATATTCCTGCATATCCAGCTATTTTAGACCCTAGGGTTTCTCTTTAGTTTCCTATTTTTCCTATTTTTATGGTGCTTTTCACCTCTAAAACCCTCAAACATTAAAAATTTTAACTTCCGTGTGTTTCTGGCCCTATTGCGCAGGTGACAGACATCAGCCGCAGCTGAGACGACAACTTTTTCTGAAATCTGCCACCGAGAGACCTGAATCTGCAGGTCGCACTTATTGGCCCAAAAGCTGTGACCTGGACCTGAGGACACACTTTCTGCTCCAAACCTATGACCTGGACTGAAAAAAGGTCAGAACCTACGACTTGTTCTTTTTTCTGCAATTTTCCAGCAATTTTTCTGGGTTTGTCTGAAGCTTCTGTCAAGGTTTTCCAGCCTCCGTCTCTGTCCGTTTAGACCTATTTCTGATCTGTTTCACTCAACTAAGTGGGAATATTTCCCCTTACGTATTTAGTACCCTCCACTTTTCGTGGGCGATTTTTAGCTATTTCAGACGTCTAAATTTTCAGAGTTTCAGCCTTCTTATTTTTAGATATGATACCTCCTTTTCAGATCCCTTGAGATCAGCTCTTATCCCTTTCAAATCACCTCATCTATTTTTTTTTGGGTTTACTTCTAGGGCCACCTCTTCCTCCCTCCTCCCTTTAGCTTATTTCCCCTTTTGTTATAGCAACCTTGCCTCTGCCTCTTTGTTGTTCTCTGCACCTCTTTCCAGCAGATTTATCCTTTAGATCCCTGTCCCTCCCGACCTTAGATCTATCAGCCTCTTTTTCATGTGTTTTGACTAGATTTTTTCCCTCTTTGTAGACTATTTTTGAGAGACCCGCCTTCCTGGGTTAGATCGATGCATTGTTAGATGTTAATTTTTTGTTATTTCAGCATTATATATTTTTATTTGCAGATTTATTTTCAGTTACGCAACACACTTTTTCTTTTACTCTCACAACTTCTGGGTTTAAAAAAATAAAATCAACACATGCCACACATTGACCCTAAGTGAAGAAGAGCCTGGTTATCACCGCCTGGAAAATACTTTAAAATCAATTGACACTGCACCTATCTGCCCTTGTTTCGACATTGACCTCAATTGATTCTGTCCCTCCCTGCCCTTGTCGGTTTTTCTTCTTCCCGTCATCATTGTGCCCCCAAGGCGCTTATCCCGGAGACTTCCTGGCCTTCACCCTCAGTTTCTAGTTGGTTGAATTCCTCCTTCCTGTCATCATCGAGTAAGTCCTCCCCTAAGTCCGCACTCCGACTCTTCTTTTGATTGTTCGGGTTCTCCCCTTACTTCTGGTTCTCCCCCTATTACCGTCACCATGTCTGGTTCAAGACCTAGCGCCGTCGGCAACCCCAGTTCTACTGCGGGGTCCATTTCCAACGGAACCACTACAGGACCTACCTCGACTACCCCTTTGCTCCCTTATATGGCCGGTCTCAGTCTCCTCGACTTCAATCAGCTGATCAATGATCCTATCCGCCATGATGTTAGTTGGCCTGCTATGCCAACCAAGCTCCCCTACGACATTCCCAAGTTCGAATGCCTTGCTACTGAAGATCCCTCCAACCATATCTGATCGTTCCATATGTGGTGTTCCTCCAATTCCATTATTGATGACTCCATCCGTCTTATATTGTTCCAACGTGTGCTTACCGGCGAAGCTTCCAAATGGTATGTTGACCAGGCCACCTCCTCCCATACCACTTTTGCGACCATTGCCCAAGCCTTTTTATCTTATTTCCAGCTACCTCTCCGATACGAAACTAGTACCGAGCTTTTAACTTCTTTCCTTCAATCCTCTTCGACCCGCCTTTCCGCTCATGTCCAGGAATGGCGGCGAAGAAGAAGCTTATGTCGTGCTCCTCCCTTTGAAGATCGAGTTTATATGGACTGGTTCCTTCACTCCCTCTTACCTCCCATTGGCAAGGATGTCGCCTCCCATTTCCCCCAAACCAAAGAAGTCGCCCTCCAAATAGCCTTGAAATATGACCTTATCTATGCTCAATCCAGTTATGGTTATATTGTCCTTCTTGACCTCCCCAAACCCAGTGGCGCTAACGCCCCGGGGGCATCTCACTCTGTCGAAGGTATCATTGGAGCTCTTTCACATACTGCTGCTCAACCTCCTATGGGCTATGGTTTCCCTCCAGGAGGGGCCAGCACCTCCAGCACTTTTCCCCCTCCAGGTAGCATGTATCCAGGATATGGCATGCCTCCTCCTTTTTCCCACCCTCCTACTTACCTCAATGTTGCCCACCCTAACCCTTATCCTTACCCACAGCCTAGTGTCCCAGCTCTTCCAGCATTTGGACCTCTCCCTCCCTTTCCTTCTCAACCCCCACAGCCGCATTTACTTCCCCCTCAAGGGCAATTCTTCACGCAGCAGGGCGCGACTAATTCTCTTCCTTCTCAAATAAAGAGGAAAGGCAATCAATCTGCCTCTGGTAATCGTGGACCCAATCCTCCAAGTATTGATTCTCACACCGCTAACCAGCCACAGGGCTCCCAACCCAAGTCGGACAGGCCTCTTCGCACCAATAAGCCTTGTTCGTGTTGTGGTGTTTATGGTCATTACACTCATGATTTTCCCCTATTACCACAAATGTGGCAGATGTGGGAGTCTCAGGCCACTGTGTGGGGACAACATTCTTCCCCTACTGTCCCTTCCAATACAGATACTTCTCAACCCACTGTGTTTACTAATCCTTTCCCTCAACAAGGATTCATGGCTACTCAACCACCTCATGCCCTGGTAACCACTCAACCTTCCCCTTCTGGTTCCTCCGATTACCAGATTCTCATGATGACCTCTGACCAACCCCTCACCATCGACCTTAACCTTCAAACTCGGTCTCGTCAATACTCCATGCCTCCCGCTTTTTCTGTCTCTGAGTCCCCATCTTCAGGTCCTACAAAGCCTCTGTTGACACCCAATGGTCCCCTGAAAATCCCTCCGCCCAAAGCTGAGGTTCATACCAAGATTCCTAAGGCCCCATTATGCCGAAATGTTGCCCCTAGTTGGGCTACCCATTCATATAGCATAGTAGATGATCTGGCACAATCTCCTACTGCCATTTCAACACTGGAACTCCTCCAGTCGTGTCCTTCTCAAAAGAAGTCTCTACTATCTGTCGTGGGTTTTGTAGATCCTTCTAATGACCAATTGATTGTTTTCGACACCTGTCAATGAGACTATCCCCCCCTTCCTGCTTCTTTTTCTTTCCAAATCCCAGTCAAAATCCGAAATTCCAACGTCGCTCGATGTATTATTGATGAGGGGGCATCTACCTGTGTGATTTCTGCTTCGGTTTGGAAACAACTTGGATCTCCTGAGCTGGCCCCTTCCACAATCACCCTTCATGCGTGGGATGGCCATGCCTCCCAGCCGATCGGCCTTTTCCGTAACTGTCCGATCACCCTTGCGGGCAAGACTGTTTGTGTCGACGTTGAAGTTATCGACACCCCTCTTGACTATAACATTCTTTTAGGGCGTAGTTACACCTATGCCATGTCTTTCGTCCCATCTGCAGTCCACCGCAAGATGTTTTTCCCTCATAATGGAAAGATAGTCACCATTGACCAGTTATTTAAATCCTTATTTAAATAATATTCTAGTTAAATTTGACTAAATCATTTATAAATAATTAAATAAATCATTATTTATTTAATTATATTCCCACCATTTCCTTAAAATAATAAATAAATCGTTTATTTATTTATTATTTATAAATAAAGGAATTGACCCAAGTCAAAAATCCTTTTCCCTCCAACAAATATAATAAAATATTCCTAAAGGGTGGTTCTAGAATTTGATTAATAATATTTTATTCATGCACCAAGTTCTAGACCGCCCTAATATTGTGTTATAAATAGAAGGGTTTTCCCCATTCATTAGTCACCTTTCATTGCATTAGATCACTCTGGATCTATACACTTGGTCACATTTTCCATTTTTTCCTTGTGAGCTCCCATTGAGTTCTATGTTTGTCTGGGTTTTCTACACCAACAAGAGAGAGGAATTTTAGATCTGAAATGATGAGGACTGTCAAGAACCCATCCCATTGAGGAGAACTGGAAAACACCTTTCTTGTTTTCCTCTCAGGTGCCCCTTTTTAATACAATATAAAAATTCTTTCAAATACATTGTTCTTGTCTTGCCTATTGGATGCATGGAGCCATATTTTACTTTATCTGCTTAATGTCTTTTATGCTCAGATCTGGATTTGTGCAGCATTATTTGGATCACCTAATTACAAATTTAAAGATATTTGGCAGCCATAATCGATGTTAGGTCTATTTGTTATGCGTAGCTAAAATGATCTTTTACAATGAAAGATTCATACTAACACTAACTATAATGTTCCTTTTAGCTTGAGGCTACAATTTGGGAACATTACAGATTGGTAACCAAGAAGAAGGGGAAGAATCAATACCTCGAGTAAAGAGAAGGTTAAAACCGACAACTCAACTGATGTAGCAACTAATTTCTCTAATACCTATTGCGATTTTTCATGGAATATAAAGTGTAGAATAGGAGAATGCAACATATACTCTTGCTAAAACAACCTTGCGAGATGCATGCAAGTCAGCTTCCACCTCCAATAAAGATATGGTAAATAAAGTTGAAAATGAAAACTTGTATATATCTAGTTGGCTTCACTTAGAATAATCAATCAATTGTATTACAATTAGGATTTTTTTAGTTCTACCTATAGTTTTATATCTAGTCTACTGTTTTGTAATATTGACCATCTCTATTAAGTTGTTTTTTCTATCCGAAATATGAAAATTTTCCTTTTAACATGAATTCTTCTAAGAAATATTGTACACAAGTTTTTACTTGCTTGAATTGTCTATCACATGGTCAAACTATATTTTTTCAGTACCAAAATCATTTTATGAAAATCAATGAAATTCACTGCTTCATTTGGCAAGGCCTTGGGAAACTTTAGAAAACTAAGAGATTGAATGTGAATTCTGTTTTGAGGATAGAAAAAAGCTCCGTGGATAGAGCAAATAATTTTGAAGTTGAGTTCTCCAGGTAGTATTTCTCTTTTAATAACACCACTAATTGTAGTGGGCTGCCAATATTTATAGTTTTTTATCAAGCTTCAACAAAAATTTTATCATTTTTTTATTGATTATTAATTGATGTATTTTTTATTTATAATTGTTGCTCTTTATTGAAGTTTGTGTGCTAACTATTTTGAACTAATTGAGGATCAAACATTGGTGGTATTTTTGTAATATTTTAAATTCTTTTTTGTATTTGTTACACTAAAATATGTCACCATAACTTTCGATTCGGATATCTCGCCATCCGATGGAGTGTCCCAAGTGAATCCCCTATGAAGCTTGAAGTAACATTATACCAAGGACAAGAGGAATTTTGGTTTTGAAAAACCATTTTTGAGCACCTGCGCGGTTTTCCTGAACAAAACCCGTGCATGCATAGTTTTTCTGTACAAAAAGTGCATAGATATGCGTAGTTTTCCTAAACAGGAAGTTCATAGATGTTCACGCACGTAAAAATAAAAATTAAGTTCTTGAATATTTGTTTAAGGAATCTTATCCAAATTAGAAAACTAGAGTTGTTACATACATGCATCTCATCCCTTGGTAAATGGAACTAAATTCCTTTTCTTAAGGATAATATCCCTTGAGAAGTGGAACTAGAAACCTTCTCATCCTTCCTATAAATTCAACATAGGAATGAGAGACTTGGAGAGACTGGGATTGGTAAACTCATGTTGTTGGTTTTGGGTCTGAAGAGCTTGTCATCAACAGAATGAAAGGAGACCATTAGAAGAGGCTTGTGACATCAAGGCACCAGGTTATAAGCTTCTTCTCCCTTTTTATTTTAATACAAAGTAATTTTTCTTTCCTAATTGTGTCTATTTCGATGTTATCTGTGGGATTCATTGATCACTCACATGGTTTATGACTAATTATTGATTCATTTATATGTTGTATGCTAGACTAAAGATATCATTTATTTTTTCTTATATATGCGAGATGCTTTGATCCCTTTGAATGTTTTTATCTATGCAAGTATATTTTGGCATGTCATGGAGAAGCCCTGGAAAGAATTTGGAGAGACTGTAAAGCATTGAGGAAAATCTAGTTATGGAAAGTGCTAAAAGGACTTCTACAAGAACTTCGTTAATAGGTAAGTGATCTTTTGCATACTACCTGTTTCATGTTTCGGTTATAGCCTAAGGAAAGTGTCATTGTTTTTTATGTTTGTTTCTAGTTACTCGTTGGAGTACTAGGGAGATTGCTCTTGTCCAGAAGAGGGATTAATCCGAGTAACAAATTGGCAACCATACCGGAGAATGAGTTCTCCTTTGTTTCCTGTGATGCCTTTCGACCCTTTTAAGATTTGAAATTTATGGTTTGAAACCTTTGTTTTTTTTTTTTTTCTTAATTTTCTCTTCCTGCATGGATTTTGTTCAGAAATAGAGCGCATATTTGTGCATTTTCTCTTTAGAAACAGTGCACATGTGCACTGAACTCTATTGTCTACCTCGCAACCTTGTAAAATTTTGAAAAAGTTAAGGTTTCTCTGATTTAAGTCTATATTTTTTGTTTTTATGGTCATATTAGCTTGTTTACAGTCTCATTAAGTCTCTATTAAGTTAATTGGGTGTTTTGAATATTCTTTTTTGAGAAATTCTTAATTTGATTTCCTTTGGTCATTACTTTGACGTTTGTCTCATTTTATTAACATTTTTTGCATCTTTTTTCTTTTTATTTTTTGCAAAAACAAATTCCCCCTCATTCGTTGGGGGGTGCTAAATTGTGTCTGAGTGTTAATCACCTTTGATTGTTTTTACTTATGACCTTTGGAATTATAACCCAATTTTATTTACTTACACTTGATTGGTTCCTTAGATTACATTAGTGAAGGAGGATACTCTTTTTGTTCTTTCATTGATTTGGAATCATCTTGTGTTTGAGAATTCTCTTGCATAGATTACATTTGCATAGTTAGAATTCTCATTTTTTAGAATACGAACGAAGAATGTGCATAGATTACATTTGCATAATTTTCAAGAGAATTGTGCATAGATTACATCTGCATAGTTTACATTATGGAAAAAACATTAGCTTTTCTTGATGAAATTAGTGCATTAGAGAATTTGTTATATTTTCTCTTATTTATCAATTTTTACATTGTTGGAAGTGAATGGAACCTCTCTCCTTACTTTAGTTAAGATTCATCGAAGTGAAAATTTTACATTATCATATTCGATTGCATTAAGTTTTGGGTCATGTCATAACACCATTGGTTTCATATCCATTTACCCTTTGTGTAATAACAACCAAAATAACACAGCACTAAATAAAATTCATCTAGAAATTTTTACATTTTCTAGGGCTCATTCCAGCAATTTAGCTTAGGCTAGTGCTTTGGAATAGGTTGTAGTTAACGTTCCAAAGAAGTTTAAACAAACAATAGTATCTTGCGATAAGGAAAATTTTCAATTGTTTAATTTGTACTCTGGGAAGCTCTTCTTAAAAGAGTCAAGCATGAGGTCATGTTGTACCTAGTGAGGTAATCATACCTACTTCATTGGTGAAGATAGAAGACGTGCACGTAATAAAAATGGTAAACCTCAGATTAACCATTGTCGAGGAGCCTGGGGCCACTTGTTATCAAACCTCGGATCTACCATGTCGAGGAGATTTCAAGGGGATTGAGCTTGATACTCTGCCCTTGCGTATATATCAGATCATAGACTGTTCCCCCAGGTGCGATTGTCTCAGTTGATTACCTTAGTGGCCATAATCCTTAGGATATTTCACAAGGTGACGGTGGAGGGAAGGTCCCACTGTACCTGGAACAGACGTTGGCTAGACTCACTTGGACTTTCTAGAGGGTGGACTTCACTTTGAGATAGCATAGTGGAGGTACTTGCACTGGACTATTTCATTAAGCAGGTTATCAGGGTAACTGTTCCAACCGCTAGTTTTTCACATTAATTTCCACGACATTGGATTTCATCACAAACTAGTGTTGTTATTGTGGAAACATATTGTTTGTGTGTGGTTTGACTCCTATATTTTATGTCGTGTGTTCATTTGTTTGTTTTTACTTTTCAGATACCTTAGGTATTGATTGTGAATTTGAATTGTTAGTAAAATTCACTAAAGTTGAATCTAATGGCAACAATTCCAGAATTTACCAACTAATGAACCACTCTTAACGAGAATCCTAGTACTTTTCCTTGCTTTGGAAATGTTGGTCCTCCTTATATGGCTACATTTTCATTACCTAGATTTACAATAGGTTTACAAGTATAGTTATTTTCAACTTCGTTGGCCTCAAATACTCAAATTTTTCCACCTCAACCAGATGCTTCACCTCAACAGAGTTCACCATCTCAACATCACCAACCTCATGTTGACCCTTTACCTTATTCGCCCAACATGTCTTCCTCCCTTTCTTCTTCTTCGCTTGGTAAAAGCCTTGACACTACTAACCAGGTGGCTAAGAAGAAGAAGAAAGGGAAGAAGAAGAAGAAGCAAAATAAGAAAGAAGTCAACCAACCAACCATGGTTGTGAGTGTTAGTAGTGTTGAGGAAACCTCCAACATGCATCATAAACGCAAATACCCTTGCAATATTTGTAAGGGTGACCACTTCCTTATCAATTGTCCTAGTATTCCTAAGGTATTGGAAGTATGGTCAGAAAAATACTATCAACTTATTGTTGATCCATCAACCAATGACTGTCAAGTTCTGGAGAAAAAGGGTAAAGTTAGGTTTCCTTGTAGATTATGTAAAGCGAGTCATCAAACTCATATTTTCCCTCACATGGATGAAGCCTCAAAATTGTTGGAAAATATTACTATTCCACAGCAACAACTTCCAACTAGTTACCGTAAAATTTCCCCCAACCTACCTTCAATTGATGAAGTCATTGATCTAATTCCAAGTATAGTCAATCCCACTCTTCCATTCAAGTGTGAAACTGATATCACTCAAGTTTATGATCCATTAGTTGATCAAGTGGTTGACTTGATTTCACATTCGGTCGATCCCACTCTCCCTGTAGATCATGAAATTCATACCACTCAGGTTCTTCTTGTTACATCAGATTCTTCTACACTAGGGGGAATTTCACATGTTTCTACAAAACCCCCTCCAAGTACTAAGGTATTTTCCTTTGATTGGAATAGACTGACAGAACCTCGTCTTCCTTCTTCCATCCCTTTCCAAATAATTTTGAAGGCTTGTGGTAATTATATGCATCACACAAATGTAGATGAAGGTGCTTTTGTTAGTATTTTATCCTCAACTTCTTGGCAAGATTTGGGTTCCCCTTAGCTTGTACCTGTTACATAGAGTCTTTCGGTTTTTAATAGAACCATTACTGAACCTTTAGGAATCCTTCCTAAGTTTCCTATTACCTTGGAAGCTAAAACTATATGTATTGATCTTATGGTAGTCTGAGGCCCCTTGGATTTAAATTTTCTCCTTGGGCGAGACTATGTCTATGCAATGAAAATTGTAGTATCAACACTCTTTCACGTGATGTCTTTCCCTCACAATGGAAAAATTGTGACTGTTGACCAGCTTTTGTTCGTTAGTCTTGATTCAACTAACAATCATCTGAAACCCCTAAATTTTCCTTATACAGAAGTGGTATCTACCTCGCCACAGGTTAATTATGTGGCAACCAGTCCCATGTTTTCAGTCACTGATGCAAGCGAGCCTCTCATTGTTTTCTCGAATTCCTTTGACTTAGATCCGGAAATTGACATGGTGAACCATATGGGGGTATTTTAACACGATGTTTTATCCCTATTGAGTCCCTTGACATGGATTCATTCTAGAGAACTGTTCTTCCTTCTTATGAAGACCTCTTGAAGGCCATGATCAAGGTGTGTCCCTTGACATGTGTTTCTTCCAGTTGGAAGCCATGATCAAGGCTCATCTTGAGGATAGTTCCCTTTACTGTGTTAACCTCATTAAAAAAGAATCAGTTCATCTTAAGGATATTTCCCTTTACTGTGTCAACCTCATTAAAAAATGAATCAGTTCATCTTGAGGATAATTCCCTTTATTGTGTCAACCTCATTAAAAAATCAATCAGTTCATCTTGAGGATAGCTCCCTTTACTGTATCAACCTCATTAAAAAGGAATCAGTTCATATTGAGGATAGTTCCCTTTACTGTGTCAACCTCGTTAAAAAATGAATCATTTCATCATGAGGAGAGTTCCTATTACGGTGTCAACCTCATTAAAAAATGAAACATGCTGCTTTGAGCATTGTTCCTTTTCTTGTGTCAAGCTCGTTAAAAAATGAAACAAAGTTCTATGAGCATAGTTATTTTCCTCTGTCAAGATCGTTAAAAAATGTAACCAATCCTCTCCTAACTAACTCAAGTCTTTCATCTAATCTCATAAATGAACCTTCATTCCATCCAGTTATTAGTAACTAGTAGTCTACTTAGTTGAATGAAATGAAGCTTGGGGGCCATGTGCTCTAGCAAGTTATGCTTGGGGGGCATTGAAACTTTCTCAAGAATATTTTTCCTATGTTTCAAGCTTGTGTAAAAATGAAACCTGTCTCAAGCACATTTTTCTCTCTGTTTCAAGCTTGTGTAAAAATTAAACAAACCACTTTCAAGCATAGTTTTCCTTTGTTTCAAGCTTGTATAAAAATGAAACCTATCTTGATTCCTTTTCGGTTATTAATTTCAAGACTCATTAAACTCATGAACATCCCGAGATTATTTTTCTATCTTTCATTCTCGTAAAATAGATGAAATTCTAAGTTCTTTCCGTCTTTTCCTTCTCGTAAATTAAATTGAAAGTCGGCCATATGAGTACACTTTTTATCACTTTTTCGAACTCATTAAAACTTAAGAAAAATTGAAACCATGGAGTTCTGTTTCAAGCCCTTTTTAGACTCTTTAAACATGAAAATATTGCCGAGCACTTGACTATTCGAACTTGTAAAAGTAAATGAACAGTCATCTATTCAATATAAGTTTACCCCTTTTCCGGACTAAATTGGACTATTTATGAAAAAGGTATACGTTGAATAACCATGGTCAATAGAGTTATCTCCTGCATTATTTTATCCTTTTTCGGGCTTGAGGGACTAAATTCATGAAAAAAACATTTGGAGTTTACTTATGTTTTTCTTCTTACTCCCTAAAAATTAAAAACACAGAGTTTTACTTTCTCCGGGCTCGTTAAAAATTTACGTTGAAAGAGCTGCATGAGTTTTCTTTTTTTGTATCTTCAAACTCTTTAAACATGAAAATAACATCGATTTAACCCTACACTGGACTCGTAAAACTTAAAAAGTGTAGGACCCGTCGATAACAATGGGACCGAACCACTCCTTCCTAGGATTTTCTAAAAATACTTGGGAGGACTCATCCGAAGGATGAGATTATATGACAAGAAAATGTTATCCTCCTCAAGCTTGAAAAAAATAAATAGGTACAGTATGTCACTCTTGAACATGACACTCTGTCACATCTGTGTCTGAGTTGGGAAATCCATTTGCCTCACAGTTAATCAAACCTCATTGAAATTCTTCAACTGGTTTTGGGTATTATCATTGAGTCAAATGCTTCCAAGTCTAAGTGTAGTGTCGCAAATATGTTCAAGAGAATTCCAACCTTAGTAAAAATTACCTTGATATTCATAACCTTCATTCATGTCGATCATCCCTGAATCAATCTTGAATCACTTCAAATATTGTTCTTCAAAACTTGACATGAAGTTTCGTGTCGTAGGCCCTCCTACGACGGATCGCTTCCTATCGACTTCAGCTCAGTATCTAGGAATTTGATCTAGAAACCTTTTGGTACCTTGGAGCCTGCATGCCTCAATGGCATGTTTCTCACTTTCGACGACAGGTTCTCATCATTGACCTTCGATCGAATGATTCTATGAGTGTTCTACTTCTATACATTTAATCGCACTACATAGAATGTATTGGGAGTACCTTGAGGACCATTGAAATTATTGGTGGTTTCTCTCGCACTTGTTAACAGTTCACATAATTGACCAGTAATCAAGTGGTTTCTGCCATGTTCTACTTCGAGACATTCACTCACATGGTTAGATTTGTACTGTGCATCGATAGGGATGGAGATCAATACCCTGGATCTAGTTTCATCCATCTAGGTTGCATGGAGTTATTAAATATTCATGATCGTAAATATAGATCCATTGATGGCTGCGTCCATACTATGTCTACTATTGGCATGGATCTTTGTGCATTTCCCTACTAGTTTATCAAGTTATGTTCATTTTGAGTCTGGGAATGTCTGCCTCAGTGATGTTTATATGAAAGCATGATATGGTAATCCTTGATTGTTTGTTTCAATTTCTCAACCAATTGGTCTCTAATCCGAACCTTTGACATGATAAATCACTTCGGTCATCAAATATTTTTTCTAGCTTTGCACTTTGGGGGGAAATCTGTTACACTAAAATTTGTCACCATGATTGTTGATTCGGATATCTCACCATCTGATGGAGTGTCTCAAGTGAATCCCCTATTAAGCTTGAAGTACTAGTAAACTAGGGACAAGAGCAATTCTTTTTTTGACTGCTTAAAAACCATTTTTGAGCACCTGCGCAGTTTTCCTAAACAAAACCCGCGCATGTGCAGTTTTTCTGTACAAAAACTACACATATATGCATAGTTTTCTTAAACAAAATGTGTGCAGGTCCGTTCACACACGTAAAAATAAAAAAGTAAGTTCTAAAAGCTTTGTTTGAGGAATATTATCTAAATTATAAACCTATAACCGCTACATACCTATGCCTCATCCCTTGGTAAATGGAACTAAATTCCTTTTTTTAAGGATAATATCCCCTGAGAAGTGGAACTAGAAACCTCATCATCCTTCCTATAAATTTAGCATAGGAATGAGAGGCTTGGAGAGACTGGGATTGGTAAACTCATGTTGTTGGTTTTTGGTCTAAAGAGCTTGTCATCAAGGGAAGGAAAGGATACCATTGGAAGAGGCTTGTGACATCAAGGCACCAGGTTGGAAGCTTCTTCTCCCTTTTTATTTTAATACAAAGTAATTTTTCTTTCCTAATTGTGTCTATTTCGATGTTATTTTTGGGATTCCTTGATCACTCACATGGTTTATAAATGATTATGGATTAATTTATGTAGGAATTTATAGGGCAAGTTCCTTAGATAAAAAACCAAAGGTCACCTCTCATAAACAGATCACAAATCAGTACACCAGTTTTATCACGTGGTTAAATCCCTCAAATAGGGAAATAGTCCATGGCCTGAGCCAATGCGACCACTTCAGGAAATTTGTTAATATAAAAGAAATATTACATATGTTTCTCTCATAAACGGTTACCGAAAAAATGACCCTCCATGCTCTTTAAATAGAGATCATGGACCAATCGAGTGTCAAGCCATGGATCAAGTGTTGTTAATACTGAGGAGAGAGTGAATCGTTAGATCACTACAAAACGTGACCGTCAGATTATAAGTTACAAATGTACATAGTAAAGAAACACACTATACCTAACTCTACACTAGACTAAGTTATTCTTGACTATTTCCTATGTGTTGGAATATCCTAACATCCCCCCTTAAGAACAACCTGGGAAAGGATTGAGGGATTTACAAAGGTGACACAAAAGGAGCCTATTTCCTATGTGTTGAAATATCCTAACATCCCCCCTTAAGAACAAATTGGGATAGGATTGAAGGATTTACAAAGGCGACACAATAGGAGAAGGAAGGAGGAATTAGAGCCTATCCCCCCTTAATGATAACTTTCCTGAACTCCAAGCATGGATCAAAGTTTGGTAAACTTTTCTTCTGTGAGAGCCTTTGTAAAGATATCGGCTACTTGATCATTGGTTGGAAAATACTACACTTAAATTACACGATCATGAATGAGCTTTCTAATGAAGTGTATGTGGAGCTCAATGTTTTTCATATGTTGATGTTGAATTGGATCTTTACATAGCTGAATGGCACTCTAATTATCACACCAAAGTGTAGTTGGATGTTACTGATGAAGACCAAATTCAGACAAGATCTGACGAAGCCACATGGATTCCTTGCTAGCTTCAACTGCACCATGATACTCTGCTTCTGCTGAAGAAAGAGAGATGGCACTTTGTTTCTTACAAGACCATGTAATAGGTCCTAAACCAAGAGTGAATACATATCCTACAGTAGACTTTCGATTATCAGGGTCACCAGACGAATCAGAATTACTGAAACCAATCAACAATGGAGATGCTCCTGCATTGTAATGAATCTCAAACTTAACTGTACCTCGAATATATTGCAGTATTCTTTTAGTTTCTTTCCAGTGACTTTCATGAGGTTGGTGCATAAACCAAGAAACAAGACCAACGGTAAAAGAGAGGTCAGGATGGGTATGTGTTAGATACAGAAGTTTACCAACAAGTTGATGGTATAAGGTAGCATCAACTTCAGGGGTAGTACAAGTGACTGAAATCTTGACTCTAGACTGAAAGGGAGAAGGGGATGGCTTACAGTTTTCCATATGAAAGTGGTGTAGAAGATCACAGGCATACTTGGACTGAGAGAGGGTAATACCTTCTTTGAATTGCAAGACTTAAAGACCAAGGAAATAATGCAAGTGTCCTAAGTATGTCATTTCAAACTTCTTTTTGAGGCTATAATTCACATGGTTTATATGGTTAGGATCACTACTAGTAATTATAAGATAATCAACATAAAGAACAAGGATGGTGAAGGACCTACCCACTTTCTTGGTGTAGACAGCGTTGTCAGAATGACACCTACAAAATCCATTATCTTATAGAAATCTATCCACTTTGGCATACCAAGCCCGAGGAGCTTTTTTGAGACCATAGAGAGACTTCCTAAGGCTTCAAACAAGGCTAGAGTCTTTTTGGATAAAGCCAGGGGGTTATTCCATGTATATTTCTTCATGCAAATCTCCATGTAAGAAGGCGGATTTAACATCCATCTGTTGGACTTCCCATTTAAAGGAGGTAGCAAGGGAAAGAACAAGGTGGATAGAATTCATTTTGGCAACAGAGGAGAAGGTTTCAGTATATTCAATGTCTTCAACTTGTGAAAATCCTTTAGCAACAAGACAAGCTTTATGTATATCCACTTTTCCATCTGGTCCAAACTTTGTTTTGTAAACCCATCTGCATCTGATAAGTTTTCTTCCTTTTTGAAGAGGAAAAAAATCCCAAGTATCATTTGCCAATAAGGAATGATATTCTTCATTCATAGCTTCATCCCAATCTGGATGGCCGGAAGCTTCTTCAAAGGTGTCTAGATCAAGATTTTCGAGAACTTGAGCCAATAAGGAAGAGGCTCTTTCGAACTAAGAACGTGTACATCGTCGATCTGCAGGGTCACCTACAAGAGAACTGTAGAAATTTGAATAATTTATATGTTATCCACTGATATTCTCCTGATCACACACTATTTTAACTTCATGCACAATACAGAATCTCTTCTACCATTGATCATTAATTGCGGAAATAAAAACAATCGCATGCACACATTAAAACCATAAAAAATCACACATATGAACACAGTATTTTATGGAAATATTAAAGCTGAAAACCCCCAAATATCTGTATATTATATGTCATAGATATCATATAAAAAGTATCATAAAAATCTCCTCACAAGCTCTCAGTATAATCTCCAATTGCTACACACTAATCAAGCTAGATCTAGCAAAACACATGCTCCAATCTCTGCCACCTGATAGCCTGCCTCTACTGCGCAATCAATGCTGAATAATGGCTCATAAATAACTTCGAACCACCTGGATTGTACTGCACAATCCTCATTGGCATCTCCAATCAATGGTTGTTACAAATCATGCAACAGTATAGTCACAACTGATAGTCACAGTGCTCTTTCACCTATCTCTTCACTGGTCTCCACTGAAACTGTCCATGCACTGAAGTTAACTGATGTATTATTTATTTGATTAATGAGTTTATAATTAGTGAATTAATTATTAATTAATTCACACCACTCTCACTAGTGTATCAATCAGTTAGACTAGATACAACTAGCTCAACTATGTTTAGATTAGTTAAACTGAACACAACTCCACTAACTTCCTCAATCAACTCCACCAAACTCTGTCACATGAGTTCTAACTGAAGTATCCATGCAATAGCTCCACTTAACCCTCAGGAATAGCGTAATTCCTTCTGTCAGCTCCTGTGCCACATCTGTGCACTTAACTGAAGTGCTCCAAGAGAATAAGATAATATTTATAGTCCAAATATTATTAAGAGCTAATAATATTCGACATATCTATTTTTAGACTAGCAATCTAAAAATAGATTCCGCCCAATATGTCTAAAAATAGAAGTCCATCTATTTTTTCCAACTTGACCAACCATCCACAAATAGCATCCTGCAACTCATAGAATATGTTCGACATGTTTAAAAATAGATATAGTCTGAAAATAGACTTTGCGCCAAAAATAGCCTGCGGGCCCACTTAGTGAAGGCGACTTCTTTCCACTAAGCTCATCATCTTGTTGCAATCTCAACAAGAACCTGCTGCATCCCTAGTAGAGTGAACCCATCTTGGAAGTTGTGGAGCGGAAGGAATATCTTCAAGAGGTGGAGGAGGATTTTCATCCTTGATGACATCATCTGAACTAGAAGGAATGTTGTCAAAAATAGAAGAGATAGAGAGAGGTGGCACATATGCCGAATCAGGCTCGCAGGCCAAAGGTGGCACACCCGTCGAAGTAGGATCGCAGGCCGATATATTTTCATCAAATTTTACATCTCTTCTAATGATTATATTTTTAGATTTTGGTTGAAGAAGTCTATATCCTTTGACATCTTCAGAATATCCTACAAAAATTCACTTTTCACTCTTAGGTTCTAAGGCTTTATGTTTCGCATCTAGAATATGGGCCCAAGCATCACTTCTAAAAACACGAAAGAGACTTACATCTGGTTTGATTGAGCTCCAAGCTTCTTCTAGAGTTATATTCTTTAAAACCTTAGTAGGAGAGCGATTTACTATGTAGTTTGCCCAAAAATTGAGACCAAGTCCTTTAGATTGAAGCATACAATTAGCCATTTCTTTTAAGGTGTGATTCTTCCATTTAGCTACGCCATTTTTTTGTGGAGTATATGGAACAGTATGTTGCAATTGAATTCCATGCTCAGTGCAAAAGTTGATAAATTTGTTGTTAACATATTCTCCTCCATTATCAGATCTTAACTTAAGAATTTGATGTCCAGATTGTTTCTCAACAAAGGCCTTAAAGGCAAAAAACATGTTAAAAACTTCACTCTTGAGTTTTAAGAAGTATACCCAAGTGCGTCTAGAAAAATCATCAATGAAAGTTAAGAAGTACTTGCAACCAAAGAAAGAAACAACAAAAAGTGGACCACATAAATCATTGTGCACAAGCTGCAAAGGGGATGAAGCGTTCCAAGAGGCACATTTGTCGAAACGATCCTGATGATGTTTTCCGAGTACACATCCAGAGCAAACACCATCTCGGCAAGATACCATAGGAAGACCTGTCACCATTTTTTCTTTACTAGAGTTTGAAGAGAGCGATAGTTTAAGTGACCAAATTTCTCATGCCAAAGTTTGTTCACTTCATCATTATGTTCAACAAAAATGGAGGGAATACATGATGACCCAAAGTTGTCAAACTTGTACAACCTTTTGGAATCATCAGCAATGCTAGTAGCTAAAATATGTCTAGGATATTTTAGGTCCTTGATTACAACATCATGAGGTGATAATTCTACTATTTTCCCTTCACCTGAATGAGTTATCTGATAAACAGATAGAAGTTTGCATGACAAGGTAGGAACACATAGTACATCATTAAACTGACCATTACCTAGATGAATGGTTCCATATCCTACAACACTAAGAGATCTATCATCACCAACATAAATATGTTTGGTGTTACAATCATTTAAAGAAGAAAACATGGCTTTATTTTTGGCCATGTGGTAAGAAGTTCCAGAATCAATAAGCCACTCATGAGAATGAGAAGAAGAAGATACATTTAATTCATAACCAGATCTTGATGCTTGACAACCACAAGCAGAAAGTGCCATTCCTGAAGATGAATATGAAGAGTGCTCCAAATTGATGTTGTGCTTCTTCATTGCTGCTTCTAAGGCTTCCATCTTCTTAAAACATCTGGACTCTATATGGCCATCACGATTACAAAAGTTGCAATGTATATATGTCTTCTTCCCTTTGTTTTTATTTTCCTTATCATTTTGGTGAGTTGCTTTTTCAGTTTGCAGCTGAAATTTCTTAGGACCCTTGTTTGATTTAGGACCATACCTTTTAGGATACTGCTTCTTGGGATTCTTTTGATATGGTTGATGTTGGGCTGCGAAGGCCTTCTTAGAAGCATTTCCAAAAGTTACAAGACCAAGGTGTAAGATTTTTTCGTGTTCTATTATCAAAGAATTGCAAAAGGCATCAGAAGATGGGTTCTTGTAGGTGGTTCCTGAAGAAATGATGGCTTCTCTAGTGGAATGGAAGGTGGAAACAAATATAGAGTATGTAGGGCCAAGCTTAGCAAGAATGGAATATATGAGGCTACCATCGTCCTTTTTTACCTTTAAACCTTCTAAAAGAAGTCTAAGGGTCTTGAATTTGGACAAAAAATATTTAGTAGAGGAGAAATTATTGGGGTCCAAAGTAAGCAACTCATTTTCAAGCTGGTGGGCCCTGATTTGATTTTGAATGCCAAAAACAGTATTTAGCTTTTTCAGGGCTTCATCAGGGGTGTCAATTTCAAGGATATGAAATCTAAGATATTGAGCAATGGAAATTCATATAAACCCTCGTGCTTGATCTTGTTTATTTTCCCATTTAGCGAATTTATCATCATTGGAAGGTTTAGTTTCTTGTCATGTGGCTATTCTATAAAGCCCTTTACTTCTATGTAAATCTACCATGTGAGGTAGCCATTAGAAATAATTGGTGCTGTTAAGAATAACTGGGCATGCACTTTCCATTTTAAAACAAAATGAAGCTGAAAAGAGCGAAACTAACTGCTCCAATGGAAAGATTTTGAAAACTTAGGCCGATTAAAAAAAAAGGCTCGAAAAACGGCTTCCAGAAGAAGAAGTTATGCGTTTTTGAAAAAAATTAGTTGTAGATGCCAAATAGTTATGGGAACGGTTTGAAATTTGATGATGAAGTTCAACTTTTTTTTAAAAAATCACGCCCCTTTAACAAAAAAAAATTTACAAAAGAAACTTGAGAAAGAGATTTGAATCCAAGACCTTTATTCTCATAAACTAACTTCTCACCAAGTGAGATAGTAAAAGGATTTTGTAATTGTTTGAAAGAAGGGTTTTTTCTTTTTTTATTTTTCTTTTTTTATCAGTCTTTGGTGTTCGTGCCCTTTTCCTGCACAAAAAACACAAAATCCGAGCCAAAAAAAATGAAATGAAATCCTTATAGCAGAAAATTAGATTTCTGGTTAGCATTACTGATAACTATCTATTTTTTCACTATTTCTGATTTCCCGAGATCGCACAAAGATGTGGGGAAAGAGCATACGTAGCAAAAAAAATTCCCTTCTTCCTGTTTCTGATTTGCCGATATCGCACACAGCGCAGAGCAAAGAGCATACACAGAGAAGAGGGTATATATCCAAAAAATAAATAAAACTTAAAAACCGAAATAAACAAAGGGAATCGAAATAACCATAAATATTAACAAATATAACTGCAAAATATATACTTTATACCTCCAGACCTAAACTGACATAACTTGGGCAACCGATAACCTTTTCGCATGAAACGAAAGGGGTTCCTCACTGTAATAGATGCTCCGGACACAACAGAGTAGTTCTCCGGGCCCAAAAATGTTCATAAATAGTAGATCCAGAAAAAGGCAGTCGCATGCAGTCAAACCGGCTTCGGATTTGGACCAAAAACGAATGCGGCCCTCAAAATAGCTCTGATACCATGTAGGAATTTACAGGGAAAGTTCCTTAGATCAAAAACCAAAGGTCACCTCTCACAAACATATCACAAATTAGTACACCAGTATTATCACATGGTTAAAACCCTCGAAGAGGGAAACAGTCCACGGCTTGAGCCTACGCGACCACTTCAGGAAATTTATTAATATAAAATAAAGATTACATATGTTTCTCTCATAAACGGTTACCAAAAAAATGACCCTCCATGCTCTTTAAAAAGAGATCATGGACCAATCGGGTGTTAATCCATGGATGAAGTGTCATTAATACCAAGGAGAGAGTGAACCGTCAAATCACTACAAATCGTGACTGTCAGATTATAAGTTACAAATGTACATAATAAAGAAACACACTTCACCTAACTCTACACTAGACTAAGTTATTCTTAACTATTTCCTATGTGTCAGAATATCCTAACAATTTATATGTTTTATCCTAGACTAAAGATATCATTTATTTTTTCTTTAATATGTGAGATGCTTTGATCCATTTGAATGTTTTTGTCAATGAAAATATCTTTTGGCGCGTCATGGAGAAGTTGTGGAAAGAATTTGAAGAGACTGTAAAGCATTGAGGAAAATTTGGTTGTGGAAAGTGCTGAAAGGACTACTACATGCACTTCGTTAATGTTGGAAATACTGAGAAAGGGGTTCAATCAGTGTACCTTTCAATTAGATCATTAGTTAATCTTCAATTATTATCAGTGTTTGTACAATGATAGTAGTAAAAAAAAGGAACATAAATGCATACATTTTTTAAGGTGAAAACCCACTCCGGGACAAAAAGCACCTAATGCTTTTCTAATAATTCTTTAATATTCAACTCCAATTGAAAATAAAGATCTAACTTCCTAGAATCTAGAAAAGCATTCTTCTCCATCTCCCAGTGGATGGACGCTCCAACGCTTGAGATTCTTCAGTAGTCAACTGAACGGATGCCCCAACACCCAATGAGCTACAACTCACCCTAGCACCACCCTACCACCCTATAGAAGAATAAAACAAGAATGGACTCGTGTACCAGGGAAAATGGTCCACTTTACAATGATATAGAATGATGTAGAAGAAGAAGAAAGACTATACCATAACCCCAACTATGACACAACCACCTAATGATGATCCTAGACCTCCCAACACTGCCTCTTCAACTCTTGGCAAATAGACACTCGTACAATTTTTACAATGAAGCATTTACAATTACTTAGTACAATGATACATTTACAATGAGTGTATGCAGTGTTGCCCACATGAAGACTTCATTGGTGAACTTCTTGCTTTTGTTATGCACCTTGGTTGCTGCTCTTTTCATGCTACCCTCTACTGCACCTTGCTTTGCTTTTCTTCCATAGAAATTATGGTCCTTTGCAGCCCTTAACAACACATGATCTAGCTTTTTCTTGTCTTCTATGAGCTCGATATTGAATATGGTGTATCTCTGTTATTTCAGATCCAAAATATGTGATTTTCGGTCCTGTAGTATTCCTCTAAGTCTTATTTCCAATGTCATAGGTCTGACCCAATTTGGATTCTTCAAGGGAGAGATATTCCCAATCTCTCACAATGCCCTAATTCTGGATTATTTCAACAGAGTGAACTTGTATTGCGTGCCATGTGTCAATGTTTCTTCATTCAGCTCTGAAATTGATAGAGAAAAAACTACATTATGTGCAATATCTTCCACTTTTTACATAATTCTAATCCAATACTTAGAGAGAGTTATGACAATTTTCCCAAGGTCACTTCTTTGAGATGAATTTCAGGAGCCTACAAAAACACTAACTTCATCAAATCATATCCCCAAAAATATTACGCACCTTGATCTAAAATTTTTATAGGAGCTTCCTCAAGATTTCTGCTTTGTCTCCTAACAATTTCAGCTTTTGAACCTTCATAGAAAAAAAGTTAGAGTGAAAATTCCACTATGACCTATTTCATATGGCGAAATCCCTTGCATAAGGAGGATATGAGGATCACAATTTATATAAATGATTAGGTTGAGAGGGGCTTCAAAAAGTGAACATGGGAGGGATTTTAGGAGCTTAAAAAATATTAATTATGACTTTTCAATGACCCATGCCACAACCCCATGGGGTTTTAGCCCACTAACTGGGGGTACAAACTTCAAACATGAATATATCTCAAACCGTGAAGAATTACGTGGCGTGCCATATATCAATGGAAACATCTCAACAAGTAGAAACCATCAAAAACATTCTTGACCCAGAATATATTAATTTTGTAGGTCAAAATTCCCATGCAATATTTGGGTAGCCCCTGGTTATTCTTGGGTTGAAATCAATGACAACCGTTGATCAACAATCTCCCCCTTTGGCATTGATGGAAACACAAGTACTCCCCCTGCAATCATGACACCTCTTCCTTCAACATTCTCTCCCCCTTTGACATCAATGGCAAAGGGTAACTCCCCCTAATACACAACCATCCTACGAACTTGTACACACTTCCACTCCTCCTTTATATTGTGAATAAGGAAAATCTAATTAGAACTTGGGAGAATCCCAAGCTTCTGGAGAAGATATTAAAATGCTTCACGAGGTAAATTTTTAGTGAAGATATCAGTGATTTGTTCTTTTGTACCAACATACTCAAGTTTTATATTCTTTTCAGTGAATTTTTCTCTAACCAAATGATATTTGATCGGAATGTTTTTTGTTCTTGAATGCATGACAGGATTCTTGGAGATGTTGATGGCACTGGTATTGTCACAAAATATGGGAATAGGCTCACTGAATTGTACTTGAATATATTGCAAAGTTTGTTTCATCCAAAGGACTTGAGTACAACATGATGTCGCTGCAATGTATTCTGCTTCTACTGTAGATAATGAGATTGAGGTTTTCTTTTTGCTCAACCATGATACAAGACAACCACCTAGATAGAATGTTGCTCCACTAGTACTCTTACGATCATCAATGCTTCCTGCCCAATCTACATCTGTAAAGTCTTGAATAATGAGATTGTTACCCTTGGGATACTGTAATCCATATTCTTTTGTGCCCTTTATATATCGAAGAATTATTTTGACAACAATAATATGTGATTCTCTTGGTGTTGCTTGGAATCTTGCTACTTGTCCAAATGCTTGCATAACATCTAGCCGGGAAGCTGTTACATATAGAAGACTACCAATCATATATCTATAAAACCTCTAATCTACATCCTTAATTAGATGAGTCATCTATGCTCAATTTGCAACCTGTTACCATCAGAGTAAGGACGGGTTTGCAATCTTCCATTTTGAATTTCTTGAGCATTTCCTTGATTTACTTCGCTTGACATATAAATATTCCTTTCTCTTGCTAAAATATTTGAATCCCTAAGAAGTATGTCAACTCACCAAGTAAAGACACCTCGAACTCACTTTGCATATTTGTAGAAAATTTCTTACTTAGTTGATCATCATTGCTACCAAATATTTTATCATCCACATATACCTCAACGATTGTTAAATTATATTTATCTATTTGTACATAAATATTGCTATCAACAGTACCTTTCTTGAACCCTTGTTGACATACATATCCATAAAGATGAGCATACCATGATCTGGGGGCCTACTTGAGACCATATAGAGCCTTCTTTAACTTGCAAACATAGTCTTATTTTTCTGATAGTAGAAAACCTTCAGGTTGTTCGATGTAAACTTCTTCTTCTAATTCTCCATTCAGAAATGCTAACTTAATATCCATTTGGTAGACTTTGATTTTTCTTGAACATGCATAGGCGAGAAACATTTGTATGGCTTCCATTCTGGCAATTGGTGCAAATGTTTCATCGAAATCAATTCCTTCCACTTGTGCATAGCCTTTGCAAACCAATCTTGCTTCGTTTCTGGTAACTTGTCCATCTTCATTCAATTTGTTCCTGAACACCCATTTAGTCCCAATGATATTTTTATCTTTTGGTCATGGAACTAACTCCCAAGTGTTATTCTTCTCGATTCGATCCATTTCTTCATTCATAGCCGCTACCAAATGTTCATTCTGGCTGGATTCCTCAAAACTACTAGGCTCAAAGGTTGCTAGAAAAGCAATGTGAGCTTGTTGTGACGAATGAAGCTATCGACCTTCATTTATGTCACCAATGATTTGATTTGATGGATTGTTATTTTGAATCCATTCTTTTGTTCTCTTTGGAGGAGCTTCTTGTTTTTGTTATGGTATATCTTGATGATCATTATTTACTTCTTCCTGGTTGATAGTTGCTTCTTGTTCTAGAATTTTATCTGTGCCTTTTTCAGTCTTTGTCTCAAATTTCAAAGATTCTAGATCCTCATCATTATTCATTAGAACACCATCTTCATCAAATGTAACATTTATGCTCTCCACTATCTGTTTTCGTCTTAGATTATAACATTTATAGGCCTTTCTTTTGCGTGAGTAACCAGCAAAGATACCTTCATCAACACGTGATTCAAACTTACCAAAATTTTGATCTTCTATTTTGATATAACATTTGCTTCCGAAGATTCTGAAATATTTTACATTAGCTGGTTTTCCTTTCCATAATTCATATGGGGTCTTGTTGCAATTATTTCTGAGAAGAATTTGGTTGATAATGAAGACTGACGTATCAATTGCTTGAACCCGGAATTTTTCATTCAATTTTGAGTCCTTCAACATTGTTCTACCCATTTCATGTACGGTTATGTTCTTTCTTTCAGTAACTCCATTTTGTTGAGGTGTTTGTGATGTTGAAAATTGTCTTTTTATTCCATTTTTGTCACAGTATTGTTGAAATAATTTGGAAGTGAATTCTCCGCCATTATTTGATCTTAGACACTTTATTTTCAAATCAGTTTCATTTTCGACCAACTCCTTGTCGATCTTAAAGCACTCAAATGCTTCATATTTTTTCTTTAGGAAACTGACGGTTGTCATCCTGGTATATTCATCTATCATTACATTAAATATAATTCTCAATCTAAGCCTTTTAATCTCACAGAACCACATAGATCAGTATGTATCAATTCCAATGGATGTGATTCAAAGTGTTCTTTTGTTTTAAATTGGAATTTTGTCTGCTTGCCATGCCGACAAGCCTCACATAGTGTGTTGGAAGGTTTTGAGATTTTCGGAATTTCTCGTATTTCTTCCTTTTTGCTTATCCTGACAAGATTGTCAAATTTTATGTGACCCATTCGTTTGTGCCATAACTAGCTTTCATCTTCTTTAACTAGTAGACATGCTTTAGTTGCTTCATCTAGAACATATATGTCATTTGGAGCTTGACTTGCTGTAGCCACAATTTTACCATACCTGTCTTTCCTGATTTCACATTTTTTGGAGTTGAATAGCATTGTGTGTCCTTGATCACACATTTTTCCAACACTGAGTAGATTGTGATTCATGTTTTCAACCAATAGAACATTCTTGGCTATAATATCTTTGCTACCGAGAGTGACAGTACCTGATCCTATAACATTTGAAGATCCATCATTTCCAAAGGATACGGTTCCATCCTTCTTCTCTTTCAGAGATACAAATTTCCTTCTATCTACAGTCATATGTGTTGAGCAACTGCTTTCAACATACCACACATCTTTGTTGTTTTGAGCCTTGATATTGAGAGCACAATTATCAGTCTTATTCTCCTTCCATGTTCGTTCATTCTGTGGCTTTGAATATTTTTCTGAAGGATTTTAAACTCTGTAGTCTCTGGCTATGTGTCCAAAGTTCTGACATTTTTAACATTCCATATTACTTCTTAAATGTTCAAATCTATTGATGTTTTGTTGAGCCCTAGGAGGTTCATATTTGAAGGATCTCCTGGAACTCTATTGGTTCCTAGGGTACGTGCGACATTCCACAACTTTATGACCAAATTTTCCACATGACTAACAATATTAGCCATAAAAAATATGTTGGTACCTGGATGGAAATATTCATCAAGGAATCGTCTTCCAAGGATGTTCTTGCGAATCTTGTCCAGTGAAGTCTAAATGCATGTCATATCTCATAGGTTCATTTTATTTATTCGTAGAAGGTCCTGCTTCTTCTTCTTTGTAACCGAGGCCAGTTCTGTCATTGTAAGATCGTTGATTGTTGATGATTTTTTCCAATTCCCTTCAGATGTTGGCATAGTTTTGGACAGTTTTTCCCTCCTTTACTTCCTTACGCAGCGAGACTACTTTGGCTTCTAATGCTTCCCTTTCTTGGTTGCTTTCTTCCAACTTCTTTTGAAGTGATTCTTCAATACATTTGTGTTCTTCAACTTCAATTTTGAGACCTTGAACTTGTTCTTCAAGAGTATTGGAACGGATTTTCTCAGCCTTGAGCTCTTTTATAATCCTGATTGCCTCCTTAGAAAATTTGTTCTGGTCAACCCTTCTTCTTCATTGTTTGATACCTCTTGTTTATTGTTCTTGGCCATAAACAATACTCTCTCATTGGCTTCTTCTTCGCTATTACTATCTTCATCGGATGATGAGCTATCTTCTTTATACATAAAGTTCCTTTTGGATCCTTTCCTTTTTTCTTTCTTGTTGAATTTCTTAAAGCCTTTATTTCTTTTTGAGTTGCCATCACTTATGTTCGTACATTTTGCTGCGAAATTCCCAACCTCACCACAGCCGAAACATATCAATGGAAGTTTACCTTTCAATTTTCCCTTACCAATTTTTAGTTTTCTCATAAAGTTAGCATATTCTTCATCTGAAAGACCTTCTCCATCATCTCCCTTTTCTTCACACATGCAGGTGCATGTCTTTTCAATTGAAGGTTGTTTGTCCTTATTGGTTTTCTTAGATGCAACGAAAAAAGTTTCTAGATGCGAAGTACCCTCTTCTTCATCAAGTCTCATTTCATATGCTATGAGAACTCCATCTAATTCCTCTTTGCTGAGTTTGTCTAGATTTGCACTGTATTCTAAGACTGATAACTTTGGGTTGAATCTCCCTGGTAACGTTCTAAGAATCTTTCGTATAATAGTCTTCTCGTCAACTGGCTCTCCCAATCCTTCTAGAGTATTGGTTATTTCATCAATGTATTAGAAGTATGCAGCAATTTTGCAATCTTCTTTCATTTTGAGTTGCTCAAATTTTTCTCTATAGATTTGAAGCTTTGCTTCTTTGACATTTGAGTCACCTGCATATATATTCTCAAGCTTGTCCCATACATTTTTTGCGGTTTTACAACCCAACATTTTATGATAAGAAAATTCAATAAGTCCACTGATAATAATATTCTTTGCTTTTGCATCATTTACCAAATTCTTCTTACCTTGTTCATCAGTGGTTGACGTAAATCCATTTTGAACAGTGTCCCATACTTCGTAACCTTGCGCTAATAGATAGACCTCCATTATTCCTTTCCAGAGTGCATAATTATTTTGATTGAACAGAGGTACACCATTCTTGGTATGCTCCATGACCTCCTTCTAGCTGTTAAACTGCTATTGAAGGAACCAAGCTTCGATACCAATTGTTGGAAATACTAGGGGGGGGGTGAATCAATATTCCTTTCAATTAGAGCATTAGTTAATCTTCAATTATTATCAGTGTTTGTAAAATGATAGTAGAAAACAAAAGGAACACAAATGCACACAATTTTTAAGGTGGAAACCCACTCCGGGATAAAAATCACCTAATGCTTTTCTAATAATTCTTTAATATTCAACTCCAATTGAAAATTAAGCTCCAACTTCCTAGAATCTAGAAAAGGGTTCTTCTCCAACTCCCACTGGATGGACACTCCAACGCCCGAGATTATCTCGCGCATTCAACTGAATGGATTCCCCAGCACCCAATGAGCTACAACTCACCCTAGCACCACCCTACCACCCTATAGAAGAATAAAACAAGAATGGACTCTCATACCAGGGAAAATGGTCCACTTTACAATGATATAGAATGATGTAGAAGAAGAAGAAAGACTAGACCATAACCCCAACTATGACACAACCACCTAATGGTGATCCTAGACCTCCCAACACTACCTCTTCAACTCTTGGTAGATAGACACTTGTACAATTTTTACAATGAAGCATTTACAATGACTTAGTACAATGATACCTTTACAATGAGTGTATGCAGTGCTGCCCACTTGAAGACTTCATGTGGTGAACTTCTTGCTTTTTTTATGCATCTCGGTTGCTGCTCTTGTCATGCTACCCTCTATTGCACCTTTCTTTGCTTTGCTGCCCTAGAAACTCTGGTCCTTTGAAGCCCTTGACAACACATGATCTAGCTTTTTCTTGCCATCTATGAGCTCAATATTGAATCAAGTGTATCTCTGTTATTTAAGATCCCCAATATGTGATTTTTGGTCTTTTAGTATTCCTCTAAGTCTTTTTTTAAATTCCATAGGTCTGGCCCAATTTGGATTCTTCAAGGGAGAGTTATACCCAATATGTCACAATGCCCTAATTATGGATTGTTTCAGTAGAGAAAACTTGTACGGAATGCCACGTGTCATTGTTTCTTCATTCGGCTCTGAAATTGATAGATAAAAAACCAATGTTTGTGCAATATCTTCCACTTTTTACAGAATTTCAATCCGATACTCAAAGAGAGAGTTATGACGATTTTCCTCATGTCACTTCTTTGAGATGAATTTCAGGAGCCTGCAAAAACATTGACTTCAATAGATCATATCTCTGAAAATTTTGTGTACCTTTATCTCAAATTTTTATAGAAGCTTCCTTAGGATTTTGGCTTCGCCTCATAAAAATTTCAGCTTTTGAACCTTCATAGAAAAAAATTTAGATCGAAAATTCTATGATGACCTATTTCAGATGGCGAAATCTCTTGCATAAGGAGGATATGAGAATCACAATTTATATAAATGCTTAGGTTGAGAGGGGCTTCAACAAGTGAACATGGGAGGGATTTTAGGAGCTTAAAAAAATATTAATTATGACTTTTCAATGACCCATGCCACAACCCCATGGGGTTTTAGCCCACTAACTGGGGTTACAAACTTCAAACATGAATATCTCTCAAACCGTGAAGAATTACATGGTGTGTCATATATCAATGGAAACATCTCGACAATTAGAAACCATCAAAAGCATTATTGACCTAGAATATATTAATTTGGTAGGTCAAAATTCCCATGAAATATTGGGGTAGCCCTTAGTACTTTTTGGGTTGACATCAATGAAAACTGTTGATCAACAATTAATAGGTAAGTGATCTTTCTCATACTACATGTTTCATGTTTCGGTTATAGTCTAAGGAAAGCGCCATTGTTTTGTATGTTGGTTTCTATTTACTCGTTGGAGTACTAGGGAGATCGCTCTTGTCCGCAAGAGTGATTAATCCGGGTAACAGTATTGAATCAATTATTTGTTGTAAAAGATAAAGTAATGTGTTATATCTTGGAAACTACAAGTATGGTAAGTATGGGAAAAGAATTGGTTATTTCCATGTAAATCTACAAAACATATCAAAATTACTTTTATTTTATCTTTTCATTATAATGATCACTGATGTTTGAGTGATTAAGTATGGCCACTGTTGTTCCCTAACATTAGAAGTTTGGTGCTAAAATTCAATTTGGATTTTCCATTCAAGAACCATATAGCAATTGGAATCTTACATTCCAAAATAATCATTTTTGTGGGATTACTAGTGGTGATTGCTACATATTTTTTATGTTGTAAATTTGCTCCAAATCACAACTAATATATTGTACCACAAGTGAGGAACACAATGGGAAGGGAGTTGTATTTGAAATTTCTCCACTTATATTGTAGTGATCCATAAATATAAGTGAAAAATTAATAATTTGATATAGACTAGTTGGCTTATTCATATGTAATAATGGACCCAAATAGTAGTTCTTATCTGAAGAAATGCTCATCATACTTGGGCATTCTTGACATCATCAACCTCTAGCCCTAGACTTATTCACTTAGCGTTATACATTATCTGGTTATATATATGTATACGAGACTATCCTATTATTTTATACCTTTTACTTCATTTCATTTTATTCTAGACTTACCTTTGGCATTTTCTAGGATTTTTGTTTGCACTCCCACATTGTATAAGTAGTCTAAAACTTGATATATTTAACATGTAACTTAGTTGGCATGATTGTGCCTAATCTTTCCTTTAATTTTGAATAAAAATTTTACTAAGGTGTTATTTTATATGGTGATGTTTTATTTTCTTTGTTTATACAAGTCATTTTGCCACATAGAAGCCACTATTGCAACTAAAGAAAACTAGTCTGAGTTTCTTGCTTTTATGGGGAAAAATAGCATTAACAATATTGTTTATGTTGAGGTATATATTGTATAAATCCTTTATAGTCTAATTTAGTTTATATTCCATTTTTAATCATCTTTCATGTCTTGTACTTTGCATTGTATCTTCTTCTTCTTCTTCTTCTTCTTTTCTTCTTCTTCTTCTTCTTCTTCTTCTTCTTCTTTTCTTCTTCTTCTTCTTCTTCTTCTTCTTTTTCTTTTTCTTTTTCTTTCTTTCTTTATTCTTCTTTTTCTTTTCTTTCTTTCTTTTTTCTTTCTTCTTCTTCTTCTTTCTTTCTTTCTTTCTTTTTCTTTTCTTTTTTTTTTCTTTATTTCAGAAAAGGAACTAAGTAATGATGGTAACAAGCAATAATTATAGAAAGAGGAAAACAATAACACTGAAGCGACAAAATGAAAATTAAAGAGAGAGAGAGAGAAGAGAATTGGTCTAGTGGTACCTGTAGAGCCAATATCTCGCATAAGAGACACACATAAAGATTGATTGTCAAGTCTTCAGAGTTGGTGAATTCACCTGCAATTCCTTGGAAACACAATGATAATGTTTTGAAGTTATGAAACAATATTTCATGTGTAAATTATACTCCAACCAATATAAATTTGGAAACTCATAATGTAATACTTGATATTTAATATAATATAATTTGTGGTTGAAATTATTTATAGTTGCACCTGATATTATTTAGTATTGTAATTAACATATGTAACTTTGTGTTTTCATATTAGATGGGCATGTACATTATATGTCATTTTTTTAATTTAGTTAAAAAATCATACCAATTAATTTATGTTGATTAATAATGAACAAATAAAATCAATCTAAAACTACTAAATTAGTAGTTTATGTTTATTAATAATAAACACAAATAAAATGAATATATGACTAAATTATTTATTTATAATGATTGTTAATGAAATTAAATGAAATGAATATAAACTATTAAAGTAGTCATTTATATAATGAATATAAAACTACCAAAAAAATATAATTGACTACTACAAATAATAAATTTGTGATTACAAATGAAGACTAAATTTTTTATATATATGACTATTAGTAGCTAATTTACGATATCTTATAACACGAACAAAATTTAGTCATATTTCTTTGGCCATTAATTGGTTTCAAAAAATGACTAAATTTTGGATATATACTACTACTAGTAGCTACTTTACAGTATCTTATAACACGACCAAAATTTAGTCATATTTCTTTGGTCATTAATTGATTTCAAATGATGACTAAAATTTGCATATATATCACTATTAGTAGCTAATTTAGAGTATCTTATAGCATGACCAACATTTTGGTCATATTTGTTTGGTCATTAGTTGATTTACTAGGTGATTATTTAGTAATATATTTCGTTGTATATTTGGTCTTTAATTGTGGAAAATAATGACTAAATTAATGACCAAATTTATAACTAAATATATATATATATTTTTAAAGAGAATCCATACATGTGAATTAAATTTCAGAAAGAGAGGAATAACATGTTCATAGTTTTAGTAACCCAACGTTTTAGACTTCTTAAGTGAGTCCATCTTTAAGGGTAAACACCAAATGTTCTTTGAAAATATTTGTGAGGATTAGGGCAAGGAAATAATTATATATATATATATATATATAGTAATTAGTGAGGAGAAACTTTATGGTCGGTTGGAAGAAACAAGAATTTTTTATTTATATAAATTTAAATAATTAAGAGATATAATTAAGGAAAGGAGTTTATTGGAATATAATATTAATATCATTATTTAAAACTTTTTTTTTTTAACTTGAAAATTTTAAAAATTTTAAAATTTTTAAATTGAAAAGTTATATTATCAATTGAGATAGAATTAAGAAAAAAGTTAAGCAAATAATTATTACATTAGGATTTATTTTTTTGATTTGATGTCATGAGTGGTATGATTTATTAAGGGCTTCCAAGTATTGTTGATGTTAAGGCCATCATTGTGATTCATATTATTTTTCCTTTTTTCAATTTCTATGGCCTCCTTGATTTTTCTTTTTAAGTAATGACCTTCTTTGGAGACAAGTTTGGCATCTTCCATCCGGATGTAGTGTGACAATCAGAAAGCATGTTTTTCCAAAGCTCATTTTGAAGTTTTTTTCTTATATATGTCAGCAGCATGCTCTTTAAGTCTAATGTTAAGGGATCTACCAGTTTCACCATTGTATTATTTTCCATAAGAACACAGTACAATGTAAACCCCTTTTTTCAGACTAGGGTTTATAGGGTACTTTGCGGAGTCTACAATATTTTTAATAGTATTAGCGGGAGTGAAAGCAATCTTAATGTTGTGTTTGTTTAGGATTCTGCAAATTTTATCAGTTGTTCTTTTATGTAAGGTAAAAAGATTTTAGGAATGTCAAAAGTTTACTTTACATTATTTTTATTAAGGGTTTAGTAAATGGTTTTGTTGCTGATTTTTTTATTATATCCATTATGTTGAAAGAATTGTCGGAGCTGGTTTAGCTCATGCTCTAGGTGGTGAGAGTCAGAAATTCTGGAAGCCCTGGTAGTTAGGTTTTTAATGATGCCATATTTCTGCTTGGGATGGTGATGAGAGTTAGCGTGAAGGTATCTTTCAATGTGAGTTTTCTTTCTGTAAAATTTGGTGCTAAGTTTTCCATCTTTTTTGGTTAAAAGGATGTCAAGGAAAGGTAATTGGCTATTCTTTACAATTTCAATGGTAAATTTGATGTGACTTGAGAGACTATTAATGTGAGTTAAAAAATCATTTAATTTTGATTTACCATGAGTCCATTTTGCGAAAACAACATCTACATATATTTTACATTCTTTAGGTGTTAGAACCTCATCATAGACAATAAATTTGAGACGACCAATTAATGACTAAGTTAAAAATGACTAAAAGTTTGTCGCGTTATAAGATACTGTAAATTAGCTATTATTGGTCACTGACTGAAAAATAGATATCTATATGCAAATTTTAGTCCTTTTTTTAGTAACTAATTATTCATTTTGTACTAGTGTTTCAAATCATGGAACTCATATTTACAATGAATATATTAAAGTAAAACTTCTTATCAAGGATGCCCTAGAAATGTTTATGGAAATTTTAATAAGTTGGCTATTTTATTCAAGTAATAACGCCATCCTTGAAATTTAGTACTCCTATGGTAGTCCTTGTGATATATTTTCTTGAAATCAGTCTAAATAAGCAAAAAATCCAACAGACACTCTATTTTTGTAACAAGCTCTATCTACTGAAAGAAATATTGATCACACAGCATTGCAGGAACCTTATTATGAGTATCCATAAATGTTTTAATCTTGTTTTTTGCAAGGAAGCGAAAATACAACAATTGAATTCCTTGCATGAGGACATGAAAGAAGGTCAGCATGGGGGGATGTTGGGCCTCTATTTTTCCTTGATTTATATCACCTTTTACTAGAAATCCTTCATGCTTTTGTTTAGCTTCAATAGTTATTGTCGTAGTTTTGTGCAATCTAAGAGATAATAAGTAAGTAATTGTTATTCCCTTCTTTTAACGAGATTTAAACATTAAAAGCATCGTTAATAATAGTTTGTGTATTTTCAGGTTGAAACTGAGTTGATTATATGCATAGGACAACAAGCCTTGATCATGCATTCGCATTCCTACACCAGCTCTCCTGCACTAGTATTCCTGTACCGATTTGGGGCTTTTATATCTCGACATGCTTTCAGGGAAAACAAAAGATGGTTATATTCTAAAATGAGCTTCTAACACCTTCCCATGAGTTTGATTGCACCCTGGTCGCATGTGTGGGTATTTAGGAGAAAATTAACAAATATGCTCAAAAACCACATAGTTTCCAAATGGACAGTATGACCTCGGTTTTCATGCAAATGGAGGTGAATAATGAAAATCCAAGAAAATGGGTTTTTCAAAAATATAACCAATTACCTAGAACCCAAATATTTTCCCAAGATTCGAATTATTCCAAAAGTTATGTGCAAGTATTCGAAGCAATTTGATAAAAAAATATTGTTTTTTGAGAATTCTAGGATCTTTCCCAGATTTGCCAAAAAATGGAAAATTTGTATCAAAGATGCATTTTTTTGATGGGATAATGGTTGTACTAGTATCCTATTTTTGGAACATAGTTTGGATTCAATTCCTCATTTATTTTTGTAATGGATTGGTTGGCCAAAATCCAAATTTGTATCATGGAATGTAAAAAAACGGAGCTATGGCTCCAAGCTAGAGGGGAGGCAAGCCATTTCTTTATACCTTGATGTTTTTGAGATGAGTGTTGGGGGTTCTGCCCCCTGCCCTCTTTCTGGGCTGTATTCATATCTCATGATGTACATTTTCTTATTTGTAATATAATACAAGGGACTGTGCCATGTTATTTTATTTATGCATTTCAATCTTATGGTGATGCGTTGCTGAGAAGCTAAGTTTCCATATTTCATAACAATAAATGAGCTACTTGGCTAGGGCCTAGCCAACCCATCTCGTTCTCCCTTTTGTTAAAATTTGTGTTAATTTAATTTAAAGTGAAAAGTGTGAATTTGTCATTTATTTGTATTCTCTCACGAGTTATAGATCTGATTTCATTTGTAGTTATTGTGTTATGGATTTGTGGTGTGCAGGCTTAGATGTGTTTGATTTTAACTCGCATAATCTTTCCTTTGTAATGCTTGATTCCATTTTTGCAAGAACATTGCAAGTACGTTGTTTGTACTAGTGTGTTCTCGGTTCTGCAAGTTGATGTTTGTTTCTAAAACAGATGCATTCTTAATATCTAAAGTTTTTACTTAAGAATTTATTGTGCTTTGATGAATATGGAATAAACGTTATTGTAAATTACAAATTTGTGTTTTCATTTAACGCTTTTGAAGAAAGGAATTGGATCTCATGATTAATTAATGAATGAACCTTCTGAGTTAAAGCATTTAAGAGCAAGATCTAAATTATAAGCACAACCATCTCAGGAAGGAGCATGTTTACACAATCAGATAATTTTCTTAATTGCATCAATCAGATAATTTCCTTAATTGCATGAAAGAGTTTTATGTTTTAAGAGATAATTACTTTGACTTTTGAAATCATTTTCTGATGCAGAGCATCTGAAATAAATCAAATACTTGCACACTCACAGATATGTGTGTTCCCTTTTCATAAAAACTTCAATCAAAGTATCTAGTTTAGTCTACTTAGATTCAACTCAAAATACATATGAAGAGAGAGCCAAACAATAAAAAAAAAAAATACTTGCTTATATTAATAAAAAGAAAATTCAGATTCAAATCATTTTTCCCGAATATTACATTTGTGGGTCTCTCGGCTCTTGCCCTTTACATGAACTCTCTCACCATTTATCTCTAAATCTATCTACCCTATTCCATTCTTTGTGTCTCTCTATCCTCACACAAAGCTTCGCATTTATACATAATTTTGGATTAATTCCAATCCATGATTTCCTCCCCAAATATCTCAACCAAACTCTAAAATAGATTTATCCCTTTTTTGACTCAACTAAGTTCCATTTAAGGAATTTCTAATCCCTAAAATATCTATCCAACTCAACTCCACTCACATTCTCAATTAATTAAGAGAATACTTACAATAAACCTCAGATTCATATTTTCTCTCAATTTATTTTTAAAATTTACATAATTTATAAAATAATTAAAAAAAACATCACCCCCTAAATCACACAAATAAATAATGAAAATTAAGCAGGATGCTCCTGCATCAAACTCCCCATGTAGAAAATTTTCCATAGACTCTTGTCTATGAGGTCTGTCACTTTTCTGTAATAATGCGACAACCACAAGTCTCAATGACTTTCTCCCTCTAGGAAACCAAACTATGTTTTGCCACTGGTCTTTTAAAGTATCAACTTCATTTTGTATTTTTGCACAAAATTCCCAGAATAGTATTTTCAGAATACTATTGAATGTAACTCTCGCTTTTCCATACCACATCATCTTTATTTTGGAAATTTAAAACTTGTGTAGAATGATTGATACCCATTCTTCTAGTCTCCAAACTCTGAAAGAATCTCTAACTGGTTGTACATCAGCATCACTCATTCTATCAACCGGATTCCATCGGCCTCTCCAACAATTTCTTTCACCAATTCCTCGAAGCAATTCCTCTTTGTTTGATGCTTCTGTCTCCAACTGTGTTGAACACTCAACTTTCTGAAATGAAGAATAATCAAGAACTTCTTCTTGATCACAACTATAGTCATTTATTGCTCCTATAGTAACAAATTTTGCATCCGGTGATATACCTGCATTCAACAAAAAACTATTAGTTTTAAAAGTACAAGATATTTCAGCCTCTTTTGATGCTTCAAGCACCAATCTCCCAACACAGACTTTATGGATTTCAGTAGATCCTGTTTCAAATTGTTGGTTTCTTTCATCTTTATCCTGTTGGTTCAATACTTATGTTTCCTTTATGTCTCTAAGGACATAACTTTATTGCGGCTCCTTATCTTTTTGTTGAGATTTAGTTGAACTGAGAGGGGGGGGGGTGAATCAGTTCAATACATACATTAGCAATTTTCAATTTTTCATTAACTCATTTATAGCTTACTTTTATAATCAACCTTAGTATATGAACAGTCTTAATATGTTGCAGCAAGTATTAAATTAATGTGACATTAAACTTATTATGAGAGCAGCAAACATTAAGCAGATTTGATGAAACATCTCAGCACACAGGAAACACAGATAGAGACAGCAGATATAAGTGGAAACCCATAAAGGGAGAAAACCACATCTTATTATTGTTGTAATGCAAAGGCAAGCTCCAACTCCCTCTCACCACTGTTTTTCTGGGCTAGCCACGGGCTCAACCTCAGTTACGCAGCTACAACTTGCGAGGCTCAACTGCTTTAATTTTCTCGAGCACCAGCACTGGAGGCTGTACCAATTGGCTATGGCAGTAACATTATCAAGATTCAACTTGATAGGGGCTCAACTTCCTCAATTTATCGAGAAATGTTGCTGATTTACCTGGGATACTCCTGACCCTATCGTTGAACAACATTTCTTTATGTTATCTCTTCCTTATCTTCTCTGCCTCAATCTTCTATGCTTTTCATTCTCTATCCTTACTCTCTCTAACCTCTCTATGCATATCAAGATGATATTACTTATAGATAATTCCTGATGACTGTTTGTATTCCTCTAGGAATTCGAAATGGATAGTCATACCTCTTGGTCTTTAGCCTTCTCATTTCTTTTCAGCTCACTCAGAAAAATGTAACTGTGGGTGCTTATTTTAAATATTATAGTGGGATATTTTCTCTCTTCCAGAGACTTTCCAATGCATCACAACAATATAAATCAATTAAAAACATTTACATTCAATTACAATGAAAACTCCAGCTCAACTCATTCAGCCTTCAGGATCGCTGCGCATTTGTCTTTTCTTTGACTATGTTTGTCCCTTTCTCTCCTCTGTATGCCTTTCTGTTTATAGCTGCTGCATAACTCCTGTATTTATGTGACTGCACTTTTTATATCATGTGAATCTGTAATAGCGCCTTTTATATATATAACAGTGCCTTTTATATATACAACCCAATTTTGTTTCTTAGCATAATTATACAGAGTTTAATCATACAAACTGCCTTTTAATACAAGTTAAATCAACTCTCGGCGTAATAATAAAAGCCTGTTTACATATAAAATGCCCTTTCGGGTCCACCATCTGAACTTTGTTTTCTGCTCCGATGCGATGATTTTCCTCCAGAGATTTCTGATTGCGATTGATCGCAATCGCAAACTTCATTTACCAATTCCGCTGTGCTGCCTTAACTCCGATGCGATTGACCACTGTTCACTTATTTTTCCGATGCGATGGGTCCGATGCGATTAATCACAATCGCAAATTCCATTTGCATGTTCCGATGCCCTGCATTAACTCCGATGCGATGTAACACTGTTCTGCGGGAATTCAAACATATATTAACCACCGTTTATACGCCCATCGGGTCCAGGCTTCAATCGCAATCGCAAGTTTTGGTTGGATGTTCCGATATGCCCATACTGCGATGCTCCGATGCGATTAGGCTGGAATTCAAATACATATCGATTATGGTTCATTGATCCATCGGGTCCTGACTTTCATCGCAATCGCAACTCTTTGTTTACATGTTTCGCTGCACAGTTTTTCTCCGATGAGATTGGGAAAGGGTCCCACCACATAAGGCTTTGTTACCTTTGGTTCTTTTGATCTCGGGCTCAATAATATGATACATATACTTTGTATTGTAGTCCTGGTCCTTTGTGTATAAACCACTCCATATATATCCATATATATATATATATATATATATATATATATATATATATATATATATATATATATATATCATATTATATTTGTATTATATAGAGACATTATGATGTATTAGTTCACGGGCCCACATATTGATAGACTTCACCTTTAATTCATTTAAATGCATACTTTGAAAATATAAACTGTCTAGGATACATTGCCTGAATTTGATCTTTATATATATATGTCAATATATTATAGACCAACACATATGTATACATATACTCTGCATAGATCAAAAGTCAGGCCATGTATTGAACAAAGGCGCTACCCTTTGTTTGATATATATGTATACTTTTCCAATGGTTCAAACCATAATAATACACTTTGTTAAATCCGCAAACCTTAACACATGCGTATGGGCTCCAACGCTAACGGTCGTCTCCATCCGACGGTTGTTATCGCGTCACGCCACCTCATTTGATCGAACGGATATCGCTCGGCGAAGATGCGCGAACAATAACACGCGATGGCGTGCAGTGAGAGCGGTTTTGAAAATTCACTCGGGGACATGTGTCGCCCGTCCTGTGGAATCGCTCCCAATCTCTTGAATACCGCTTGCCTGTTGAAAGCGGTGTGATGAAAACCATCAGGTGTTCTAAACCGTCGTCATTGTTCACACCTTCTGGTTCCGTTTAGTTGCGCTCGAGGTTCCGCTTCGTTCTTCTATACGTTTCAATGCCTTTGTTGATATAAACTCTGCCCTCTCTTTGTCTTCGCATTCACATTACTTCATCTGATATGGACATCACCATTGTATAACCGAAGGTCCTTTCCTTCATTTATCTTCAATGAGGCTTCCTCCACGACTTTGTGGGACACACACTTTCTCGGCATTTAATGTTTAGTGTATCTACCAGCTGGGGTAGTGATTCTCAGAATAACGGCTCTGCCTCTGCCTCTGCCTTTTCTTTACCTCTGCTGCTCGACCTTTGCCTCTGCCTTCGCTGTAAATTTTATCTACTGTCTTCTGCTGCTGTTCTTTTCCTATCTCTGCATCTGCCACCTTCTTTGTCTGTCTCTGTCTTTTCTGCCTCTATTGCCATCAATGACAACATTTCCAACACTTTCATCTTATCTTCAAATACTTTCTGCTCAATTTCTCTGATTTCAACATCATATTTATTTATGTTTCCTTCTGTACCTATAGCCACATTATTATTTGAAGAGTTAAAATATTCACTTAACTCTATAAATGTTAAAAACATTTCATCCTTACCATGCACGGCAACTGCAATATCTTCTATATCAGGTTCTGCAAGCTTCACTTCTCCCTCAGGTTCCTTGAGCCATCTTTCCAAGAACTCTATTTCCATGTGAAATATTTCCAGAATTTCATCACAACCTTCATTCCCAGTTTCATTCTTCTTCTGGAAATCCTCCTGAGTTATATTGTTTTCTGTATCATCACATTGAAAAATTCTTTCATCAATTCATTAAAAAAATTCATTTGTTTACCTCCTTGGAATATCACTTCGGCATTTTCATTATGCTTCTGCTCCATAACAGCTTCAACTGACTGTCCAATACCAAACAAGAATTCATCTATGAATTCTTTCTACTGCAACAAATCAGTACCTTCCTCCTCTAAAAGGCATTCTCCATGATACTTCACCTCAAGAGTTTCATTCATCTCTATGACAGTTTCACTAGACTGTCCAACATCTTCTACACATCCTGCAAACATACACAAATTATGAGTTTTAAAAATATAAGGCTTCATGGCCTCATCTGCTTCTCTTGGAAACATATCTTCCAATTCTTCTGAAGTATTCCAATATTCCATGAGATATTTTTCATTGATCTCGTCACCCAGAATTTCACCCTGTTCTAGGCCACAAATGGAAACTTCCATTTTCAACTCAGCCTCTCTGATTTCTTCACATCTCAATTGCACACTCATCATCTACTCGAGCTTCCTCAGCTCTTCTGTCAACTGTATGTTTACCTGATGATCCCTCTTTACGTGTAGCCTCTTCCACTTCACTTTATTTCTCATGGTCCAACCATGTCTCTGGTCTTTATTTCTCTGCAAAAATTCCATCAATAACTCAAGGTGAACTGCCATCTCAGCTTTCTCCCTCTCATACTCTTCCTCAGTCAACTGCTTCCATACGCCACTTGCCTTGGCATTTTCTTTCTTCTTTATTCAGTTGAGGTCTTTCTCAGAACCTTTGAAATGACTATCAATAGCCATCTTCTCCCCCTTTGTGAACTTCATCTGTTCACTTGTGGGTTTCATTTAAACTCCTTTTCAGCAAGCCTTCATATTTTCCATCTAACAATGCAAGCTCTCTTCTGGTGCTTGGTATCTTTTGGTTCTCTACCTTGGAATCATTTCTGGGCAATTCTCTTGCTCCTCTTTGCTGCAATCAACAACTGCAGTAATGCTTGCATTACAATGACCAAACTCTTTGGGTTTCGGGCTCCGCTGATCATGCACCCAATTACATTCAAACATTTGACTTGATTTAAGACTCTTTGACTCCAGACTTGACATCAACTCTTCATCTTGGATGAAAAATGCACCCTCTTGTACAATAACTCAATGGTTTAACTTGACTCAATAATTACAATAGTGGATATTTTGACTCTAATTCAGCTTATACAATATACCAATAAACATCCACCCTTAATACATTCTCATGATGTAAAATCTTCACTCTTTCTCATACTCCATTCTTATGATAATATCATAAGTCACTAATTATAACATCTCCCATTATCACTTTCTTTTAAGCCTTTAAATTGAAATGCAATCCATTTTTCCCAAGATTTATTTTATGGTGAAAATAAAATAAACCATTTAATTTTCAACATTTAAGATACCTTTTGAAAATGAATTTTCATACCTTATGCTCCCTCAAGGTTATTTAATAAACCTTTTCTCTGCAATTTCAACTCTTCGGATTTCACTCTTCTGTGTCGTTCTTATCACTGTTAATATTCGCATGCCCTTCATACCATAACCTCTTTGACATGCTCATCATCTTAGTGCAGATATTTTTCTTGTACTTTCATGCAGCTCCTTCTTTGCAGTGACAGTTCTCATGCAACACCGTCTCTCTTTACTGCACAAAACAATTCATTCGTAGGAATTTTTTAAAACTTTATTTTAACATGGTGGCATCAACATATTTATCTGACAACAACAAACACAAACCGCACTATATTCTAAACAAGGCAATGTGAACACTGTCACATGCGCTACAAGCAATGATTAATCATGATCTCCAAATCGTGTGTTCTCATATGTTGATAGATGATGTAGTCTCAGTCGCATCTACCCACATTAATATTAGCATGTCTCAAGATTTCAATACACTTTAGCATGGTCCAAATCCACATTACTTAATCAAAAATAAAAATTCACACAAGCTTTAGTGGAATTTCATTAACACCAACACTGTGTTATCCCCCATGAAATAACAATAAACATTATGATTTACCTTCTGCGCCCATATCACATTTACCGCTGATATATTTAGCTTCAAATCTCCACCATTTTCAAACCTTTAAAAATGAATCCCTTCTTCTCAAAGACCTGGATACAATTTCTCCAATCAATCCACACTGGATAACAATGCACTCCAATTCTAAATAACCTCTTCAATTCTGGATAATGCTCCAACAATTCTTTCATAACTTAGCAACCAATTCGGCCTCTTAATGAAGCTGCTACAGGCATAAGATCATTAATAACAAGTTTTTGTAGGTATCATGAAAATTCGTCCTCTATCTCACTCAATGTTGGGTGTGCGGCTTCAATTCTGGAAAATTTGGCTTGTAATCATGTACACTGGTAGCAATCTCCTCTGTCATTGCATTGTATTTTCAAATTATGCTTAAAAAAAGAAAGATTTGGTCCTACCTTGGCACTTTGATCTCATGCGTAAGTCTGACAGTAGAGAAAATCGACCAAAATTGCTCATAAACTCAATAGCTTGACCAAACTGGTTATATAAAATTCCATTATGTATCAGCTGCACTTGAATGTTCCAGATTTAAGCATCTCACAATGAACTTGACTCGGTTACTATATGACACAGTGTGGTGAGTTATTTTTTTTATTGAGACAAAACTTCACACGCATGATCAATCCCAATGTCGCCTCCATGGGATCTTCTCCTTCAACGTTGGCTTGTTACAAGCATTATGTATTACAGGAAATTCAACCCGACATAGAAGGATCTGCCTCTTGAACGAACCGTCAAAACTTAGTAATACTGTGACACACTTAAGCCTTAACCCTTGACTCAATGATCAATCGGCTTTTAGAAAACTCGGGCTCAAAAGTGCGAGTGACAGCGAAAAAGTAATATTCCACTTGATGTTTCCTAAAAAATTCCAGCTAAGCCATATCTACATCTCTCCACCATCATACAGGGAGTGGTTCACAAGAAAACGGATGTCGTCTTACAAGCCTGCGTTATGGTTAACGCAAACAGGAATTTATTATCACTATTATACAACCATAGACCTGTGCTGGAAATGGTGACATTGGTCGTAATGTATTACCGATTCAAGTTTTGTGGTAATCGGCTCCCCATTTCCGTGTGATATTTACGGTATTTCCCATCAATATTTGTGTTCAACGTCCACGGCCTTGACACTCCTACAAGCATTCCAATCTACAATAGTGGATGGCCACCCTATGCTGAATCCATATGATCCCTGTAACACATTCCGTCTACAGAGCCAGTGGTTTTTTTAATCGGGGTCTGCCCCATTTACACACATGTTCATGCAATTAATACCTTCGACTATTGTATACACATTAACTACTGCATATCCATTAGCGCAGAGTCAAGTAAATAAAACAAAGACATGGAATAGCAAGCGAAAATATGGAATAATACCACAACTTCCATAACAATGATTATGTCAAACTTGCCTGGGCTAAATATGACATTGGTGCCCCTTTTCGCTTTGCATTGCCACACTGTTACAATCACTCTCTGCACTCTTACTGAAACTCTAGTCTACAGTAATTTACTTCCAGTCTATGTTGGTCGTCTTCAGCCTTGGCTTTCACATTGAAGCCACGCCATTCACTTACCATGCACACTCTAATGTTGCCCAATCTGAGATCAACTTTACCATCGCATTTGTTCCAGTTGCACAAATGTTCCTGCAGTTAACATACTCATCTCTTGTCTGTGGCTGCATGGATTAATTAGATCTTTGGCTCTGATACCAAATGATGCAGAGCATATGAAATAAATTAAATACTTGCACACTCACAGATATGTGTGTTCCCTTTCATAAAATATTCAATCTAAATCTCCATATTAGTCTACTTAGATTCAACTCAAAATATATATGAAGAGAGAGCCAAACAATAAACAAAATACTTGCTTATAATAATAACAAGAAAATTCAAATTCAAATCATTTTGTCTGAATATTACATTTGTGGGCTTCTCAGCTCTCGCCCTTTACATGAACTCTCACACCATTTCTCTCTAAATCTCTCTGTCCTATTCCATTCTCTATGTCTCTCTATACTCACACAAAGCTTCACATTTATACATAATTGTGGATTAATTCCAATACATGATTTCCTCCCCAAATATCTCAACCAAACTCTAAAATAGATTTATCCCTTTTTTTACTCAACTAAGTTCCATTTAAGGAATTTCGAATCCCTAAAATATCTATCCAACTCAACTCCACTCGTATTCTCAATTAATTAAGAGAATATGTACAATGAAACTCACATTCATATTTTCTCTCAATTTATTTTTAAAATGTACATAATTTATAAAATAATTAAAAAAACATCACCCCCTAAATCACACAAATAAATATTGAAAATTAAGCAGGATGCTCCTGCATCATTTTCTGTTTCGAATATAAGTTTGGTTGAAGCATCTTTCACTTGTGAGAATTTACTTTCAATTATGTTTTATTTGCACTCCATTTTACTAGTTAGCGAGCTTTTTATTTTCTAAAAGTAATCTAGAAACCAAGTGCAGGAATACTAGTTTTCTGTTGTAGGAACCTCTGATCTGGTACATGAACAGATATCCCGATACAAGAACAGAGTGCCCTAGCCCAAATACTTAGAGCTCCTGTATGAAGTTCAAAATATTCATTAGAGGTACAGAACGTACTTCCGGTATATAAACTTCATTGCTGTACAGGAACAACGTTCTGGTACAAGAACGTTGTTGTAGTACAGGAATGACAGTTTAGTGAAGGAAGGAATACCTTTAAAGAAGGCATACACCTTTAATAGTCCAACTACCACTCAATCATATAACCATACTAAAGATACTAATAAATATCCATTTCATCAATCAGGATTGTTTACAGAAACTTAAAATTTTCTTTTATTTGAATTTTTTCAAAGTACTTTCGTTTTCCAGTTTCTAGAATGGTGTGGTGTATTAACTAGTTCAGGTTTTTGAAGTCCTTCCCTGGCATTTCCAATGTTGCACCTCTAAGTTTACAAACTCCCAGATTGAAAATTAAATTTTAGGTTGTTTATTACACCCAACAGGTATCATACGCGCCAAATGAAGATAATATGACCAAGTTACGACCTTGGGAAGTTGGTTGCCCAACAAGCCCCAATGGGGCTCATAAACCCTTGGTGTTACATCTCCTTGGGTTAGAGTTTTGGTTGTTTGGGATTTTATCTTATTGTTCAATAATAAAAAGGCCCTTGAGCCTCATTGTAAAACAATTCAGAGGAATGTAGCCGCCACATCTCTTCTCAGAAATAAGCTACTATCGCCAGAGCTAGTTTCTTTCAATTCTGTCTATAAGAATTTTCAATATTTGATATTAATGAAAGGAAATATTATTTCTGTTGCATCTCTATATTTGTGATTATATATGTATTATGTTTTGTTCCTTATTAAATTTGGATCAGTGGTATTCGAGCAGTCTTCTCTTTCTTGATTTTTCTTTGCATGTCCCTAACGAGGTCGGGGTATAAGGAGTTAGGGCTCGAACTAGTTGAACCTTTGCAATATCAGCCTCACAAACCCCGACATCCTCCCGTGGCGGAAGAAAAGAAAGACAAGGGAGGAGGAGATCATATCAAAATATTTCTTGAGGAGGCCCTCAAGGAGAAAAGGAACACAATGATGGATAACTTTTCCCAGATCCTTCAACGGTTACCCATTGGCAACGCATCTTCATCCAGCAGCCACTTTGTAGGCCGCGCCACTCATTTCAAGGTACAGGTCAACTTTGAAATTCATGTATTTGAAGGCCAGATAGATGCAGACACCATAGATAGATGGTTGAATTTGTTGAAAGGGTAATTTTTTGTCCATGATTTCTCCGATCTAGAAAAGATTACCTTTATACTCCTCAAAACCACCCCCCATGTCAAAGATTCATGGGAAACCTACTGTCAATAAAGGGATGAGGAAGAATCCTCACATTTTTTTGGTTGTACCCATTTGAAATTCGTTCCGAGACAACATCAAGGAACAATATTACCCTGTGGGGAGCTATGAGGACAAGTACATTCAATGGGCCATGCTACGGAACCAAAGGGATCAAGATGTGCACGAGATGACAAATTTGTTCCATACCCTGGGCACAAATTTTGATATTAAAGGTTCAGAGAAAAATTTGGTCCTCAAGTACCGCAGTTGTTTTCACAAATACATTCATGAGTAAATGGAGTTCCTTGACATTACCTCACTTGGCGCAACATATTGATATGCCACCAATATCGAGCATAAATTTAAGCAGAAGAAGCGAGACTTAGGACATATGAGCCCTAAGCCAAGGAAATTATGCGCCCATAAACTAAAAAACAAGGGGAAAATCCAAAGTGGGGTGACTCAGGACAACCCACAGAAGCAACAAGCGAAGAACAACACCACAAAGCCAAAGAAGGACTCAAGGAAGTGGTGTGAATTTCATAAAAGTTTGACTCACAACACAAGTGAGTGTCAGGCCAAATAGTCATCAATGGCCGAGTTGAAGGAAGCATATCATTGATGTGGAACCCAGTACCACCACCAAGCTTCAAAGGGAGGAGCCCAAGGATCCAAAGGAGGGGGAGCACCTCTTCCATTCCCAGATGTGGGTGAAGGGCTCTCCACTACAATTCATTTCCGATATTGGAAACCAAAAGAACCTTATTTAAACAAAGGTCATGAAGTGGATAAGCCTACCGACCATAGAACACCCGCAACCATATACCATCATGTGACTTCACCAAGGAAGAGATCTTTGCGTCAGCCAATAGTGCGGCCTTCCCTACAGCATCAGGCCCTTCACAGATGAGGTATTGTGTGTTATTGCTCCTCTTAAAGTTTATGATGTATTATTAGGCCAACCATAATTATGGAAGCGACATGTTGTGTATGATTTTAGGGCTCGTTCTGTTACTATTACTTTGGGAAATAAGCTGTATAGGATACCAGAGATAGTACCACCTTTCACCATCTCTTTGATTACTAAAAAGTAATGCAGTAGATTATTTCCCAAACCAGGAAATTTGATTTCATTACGATTCACCCATAGGGAAAGAAAAATATTGTGGTTGTATCCTCCAAACAAGACTCCTTTGTGCAGCAGCAACATATGGAAAAATTTGTGGAGGAATATAAGGACATTTTCTCCTCATCCACAGGGGTTCCTCTACACTATCAGGTCAATAACTCCATTGATCTGACCTTAGGTGCGCCACTGGCTAATGGGAAAATATTTCGACACTCTATTCTATATAATGATGAAATCAAGAGGCAGATCCAAGAGTTTTCGTAGAAAGGTCACATCAAGCCAAGCTCCTCACCCTATGGGAGCCTGATCGTGTTGGTACAAATGAAGGATGACACCTGGAGACTCTGTATTGACTATTGGGCATTGAACAAGATCACCGTCCAGAATAGGTATCCAATCCCACGAATCGATGACCTCCTGGACTAGCTCAGGGGGGGCAAATATTTAAGCAAGATCAACTTGAAGTCCAGGTATCACCAGGTACCAATAAAACCCTCTGATGTGTGGAAGACTACCTTCAAAGCCAAGGAGGGCCTTTTCCAATGGTTGGTGATGCCTTTCTGGTTGACGAATGCTACCACAACCTTCATGTGGCTAATGGACGACATATTGCAGCCATTCACCAACTCATTTGTGGTGGTGTACTTGGATGAAATCTTGATCTTTAGTCATACTTGGGAAGAGAAACTCCAGCACATATGAAAAGTCCTCCAAACACTACAGCAACACAAGTTGTGTGCCAATTTAGAGATGTGCACTTTTGTCATGACCCGAGTTCAGTATCTGGGATACAGTATTGATGAGTGGGGGGTGCATGTGGATCCGGTCAAGATCCAATTCACTCAGGATTGGCCAGCCCCAACCACTCTAACGGAGCTCCACAATTTTTTGGGTCTTGCAAATTTCTACTGCAGGTTTGTGTTGGGATTCTCTCATATCACTTGGCCCTTGAGTCAAGTCACCAAGGTAGGAGCAAAAGAAAATTTATTTTGGTCTAAATCTCAACAGAAGGAGTTCGTAGATTTGAAACATTTCCTATGCTCTACACCAGTGCTCGCATTACCAGACTTGCAACAACTATTTCAAATCAAGACAACTGCCTCTAACTATGTTATTGGGGAAGTTCTTACTCAACAGGGGAATCCAGTGACATATCACAGTGAGACACTTTCTAACACAATCCAAAAGTATACCACTTATGACAAAGAGATGTATTCCATTATGCAGGCTTTCTGACAATGGAAGCATTACATTTTGGGGAAGGAAATGGTCATCCACACAGACCACCGACCCCTACATTTCATACAAACACAAGGGAAGTTGCAGAATGATCTCCATCAGAAGTAGTTCACATACCTGCAACAGTTTCATTTGAACATCAAGTACAAGAAGGGAGGCACCAATAATGTTACAAACTGCCTTAGCTAACCATTGATTGCAGCGCTAACCATCGTGCTCAACTCGTGTGGCCACGAGACTTCCAACTGGCCACTTCTCTACAAAATTTATCCAAAAGTCGACCACACATACAAGATGCTCTTAGAGGGTAAGAAACTTCCAAATTTTCACCTCCAGGCTCCACTATTATGTCATCTGGGACACCTTAGTGTTCCTTCAAGAGAGCATGCCAAGATGGTTTGGGAAGCGCACTACAGTCAGGTCACTGGGAATTTCAGGTCGAGAAAATAATGGTAGTACTGCAGAAGTATTTATATTGGTTGAACCTTTGACAGGATGTCGGGAAGCACATCATATCCTGCACTGCCTGCCCCATTGCCAAACCGACCATCAAGAATCAAGGCCTCTATACTCTGCTACCTACTCCTAGTCGACCTTGGGAATCCATATCCGTGGATTACATTTCAAGCCTTCCTTCTAATTATCATGGCAATGACTGTGTTTTTGTGGTCATCAACAGATTCTCGAAGATGGTCATTATGGCGGCCTACAAGAAGAATATCACAGCAGAAGCCACTACTAAACTCATCTTTGAATGAGTGTGGGTACACTTTTGGATCCCACAATCTATCATCTCAAATCGGGACAACAGGTTCATTAGTACATTTTGTTCCAGCCTTTGGTCGATGCTGGACACCAAGCACACCAAGTCCATAGCTTTCCATCCCCAAACTGATGGATAGACAGAGGTCGTCAATAGGTGTTGGAAATATGATGCAGAGTGTTGTCCTTGATGGCAACCCACTAAATGAAGATGAAGACATGTGACAGTTGATATGTGTTGTCCTTGATGGCAATACACCTGATGAAGTTATTCTTGACTTGATGGACTTGGTAAACGATGTAAATCTGATGTGATATGATGTTTGTTAGCAATATGATGCTAAGTGTTGTCCTTGAATGACAATCCTCTTGATGAAGATGATGGAAACTTACTTGATGAAGTTGCGCTTGGTAGAATATGTTCTTGATGAAGTAAATCTGATGTATCTACAGTGTGTACATAAAGTAGTGAAGAAAAGAAGTCAGCATGTGCTAAATCTTGATGAAAAGAGTATGTCTCTATGAATACGCGGATTTGTCTAAGGCAAGTCGCGTATGCACGCGGAAAAGAACGTTCCAAGTCGCGTATGGGCAAAAAGCGCTCAAAAAGTGCAAAAACAGGGGCCCGTGGTATTGAAGACTCATGGTATTGATTTGGCCCATGGTATTGCTTTGGCCCGTGGTATTGAAGGCTCATGGTATTGCTTTGGCCCGTGGTATTGAAAAAGGATAAACCTATATAAGGAGAAGAAATTCATTGTGCAAATCATGAGTGTGGGAGCAAGATGTCTGGTCTTGAATGAATACTTCTATGTGAAGTATATCTGTATGGAAAGGGTAAAGGTTTGATGATAGATCTGAATCTATGATGCTCCAATGAAGAAATGATGAAGCAGAATATCTAGATCTGTAATGTATTTTGTATCTGCTAGATCTATTTATGGAGTGATTAGATCTGAATTGAGGCGAACATCTGTTTGAAGTAAAAGGGTAAATTTGAACTGAACATCTGATCTGAAGAAGTATGATGCTCTATAATGATTGAAGATCTATACGCTACTTCGCTGCAGAGGAAGCGCGTATATACGCGGCTTCGCTGAAGAGAAAGCGCGTATGCGCAATGAAATATGTACTGATGTATACGCTGGTTGATGAGGAAGAAAGCGCATATATACGCGACATCAGTGAAAGGAAAGCGCGTATGCAAACTAGGGTTTGCTGAAGACTGTGGTAAGAAATGTCTGATCTGTTCTGCTGGTTTACTGATATCTATCAGTGAGTTATATGTATCTGTTTCATGGTTGACTGTGCTTAAAAGTATGGAAAGGGTCCAGTCTGAAAATATGATGAAACGTGGCCTGCAAGTTGTGTTCTATTGAGGTTGTTGGATCCAGTGTGAAAATTGATGAAACGTGGTCCAAGGTGGTGCTGAGGGTTGTAGCCTTCAGTCAGGGGGTTGTAGCTCCCTTCCAGGTGAGGCTGGTAAACGAGATCGGGGGTCGTAGCTCCCTTCCAGGAGAGGCTGGTAAACGAGATCGGGGGGTCATAGCTCCCTTCCAGGAGAGGATGGTAAATGAGTCAGGGGGTTGGAGCTCCCTTCCAGGAGAGGCTGGTAAACGAGCGCAGGTGGGTGCCTGCGTGCTGGTCAAGTCTGCGCCAGCACATATGTTGTAAGATGTTTTCTCTATAATAAAATATTGAAGGATGAGCAACTGCAGCGGTGGTTTTCTCCCGACTTGGGTTTCCACCTAAAAATCCTGGTGTTCATGTGTGATGTTTTGTGTGATGGTTTATTCTGTTCTTACTGCACATGTTTACTGCTTATTGAATATCTGATGAATAAATGATGGAATGGTTTAAGTGAAGATTTAATGACATATCTAAATCTCTGTGTATACGCTTGTTTCATAAAGGGGATCCGCGTATATATGCTAGTTTACTGAAGTAAAGTAGCGTATGGGTTTTGAGGAATGAAAAAGTAAAAATATTTGATTATGCAGTAAATACTGATTCACCCCCCCCCCCCCCCCTCTCAGTATTTTTCCCAACAATAGGATGATCATACACATTATGTGCATGTAAAACTCAAAGCATGCACGCACATGGGATGAGAGCCTCCCCTATGTACAACACATCTATAACTGGGCTCTCCATAGCTCAACTAACCACAACCCCTTTTAGGTAAGCTTGGGATTCTAGCCACTATGTCCCATTGACGTAGCCATGCCATTTGCGGCTACTCAGGCAGGTTCGGATCACGTACAGTCTGAAGCTTACAAGGTGAACAACTTCATTAAGCACATTAAACACATCCTCTAACAGTTTCATGACATATTGGACAGATCCAATGCTAAGTACAAGCAATGACATGATCATCATCGGGCACCACACAACTTCCAGGTGGGCGACAAAATGTGGCTACATTTGCAGAAGGAACGCCTCACTGGACCCCACCTTGAGCTTCGTCCGCTTCTATATGGACCATACACCATCACCAAGGTTGTCGGGGACAATGCCTTTGATCTCAATATTCCACCATCCTTGGTCTGCACCCAATGTTCAATGTGGACCGTCTTCAGCCCTACTTTCCACCTCTACAGGACACATTCTTCATGGTAAAACAAATCACACCAACAGATTTAAACCCAAACTACATGGAACAAGAAAAAATTGATCTGATCATGGACACATAGATCAAAAACATCCATCAGCAGAGGATCCAACTATACCGAGTTGTTAAAGTAGTCTAATTCCTTCACCACGGTAAGTGGTTCACCAAGGACAAGGTTCACCAGAAATTTCTCCACCTTATGGAGGATTTGCATGCAATGGGGACCATTGCTTCCTAATGGGGGAGGAATGATCTAGGTCGATATTGGTGGCCACCCGCCTATTCCACCTAGAGAGCTTCATCAATTTTCTTATTTACTATTTTTAGCAATTTTTGGGTCCTGAACTTATGGAGCAATTTTGACCCCCTAAACAACCTTTTTTTTGAGGTCTGATGCAATCCCCTAGTTGGAGGAAAGGGAGTGCAGCAAAACCTATATTCCTCGGAGATATTTTTCCAACAAGCTATCATACGCGCCAAATGGACTTAATATGACCAAGTTACAACCCATGGAAGTTGACTGCCCAACTAACCCCAACTAGGCCCATAAACTCTTGGTGTTACATCTCCTCGAGTTAGGGTTTTGGTTTTTTAGGGTTTTCTCTTATTTTCAAATAATAAAAATGCCCTTGAGCCTCATTTTAACACATTTCAAAGGCATGTAGCCACCACATCTCTTCTCATACATAAGCTACCATCACCAGAGCTAGTTTCTTTCAATTCTATTTGTAAGCATTTTTAGTATTTGATATTAATGAAAGGAAATATTATTTTTTTTGCATATCTATATTTTTTATTATATGTATTATGTTTCATTCCTTTTTAAATTCGTATCACCTTGCTATATAATGTGCAAAAGAGACAACAAGTTTCTTCATAATTCTTCAAGATAGAAATCAAAAGAAATTCTAGGAATCCAAGCAATTTGAGTCTGGTGGTGAAAATTCCCATACTATTGAGACTAGATCTATTTTGAATTATATTGCACCCTCTACATTTTCATTAAATTATTTAAGGAAGTCTCTTTGAAAAATCATGGGCAAGTAGCACCAATGTTAAGCAACCAATCATGTCTCTAGGAAGCAAATGAAAAATTCAACAAATCTTATTTTATGCCAATATTGTAATTAACAACACCAAAATGAGAAGTTAACAAGAAATTTAGCTTTATCTTCTTTTTGATCTTTCTTTAATTTGATTTTCTCCCATGGGATCCTACATTTCTTTGCTTCATTTCCACTCTTGTCACAACAGACAACGAATATTACATCCTTCACCTTGATTATGCCTATCTCATCCTTGCCTTTGAAATTTACTTTCCATGTCCTCTCTTACTACCTTCTCCTCAATAATAATCATAGTTCTTCTCTTTTTGAGAAATGCCATAGAATATTCTCAAATATGTGAGGTAGGCCATCTCCCTCTCTCATTTTATTTCAATGGTAAACTAGGAAAGCTTTCATTCTTTGTCAAATTGTTACTAGACCCACTCATTGGGCTAAAGGGCTTGCTTATTTTGAAAGAAGGGATTTCTTGTGTAACAAATTGGCGACTTCACCATATGTTTTACCATATGCTTAGTGTCTAAGTGGGGGAAAAATGGAAGTAAGTCATGTATTGTATTCCATATTTATGACAACATGTCGATCTTGAACATGACACTTATCTACATATCGTGTGAGTTTTGGGTTATCCTCTCTTCATCACTTGCCCTCTCGGGTTCAGTAAATCCATTTTGCTCTCATTCAATCATATCCTACTCTCACCATGACCATTGATCCCATTCTGAGTAAAATTCTACCAACATTCAGAGTCATGTCATCGATATGTTCAAGAGAAGTATTATGTGCTAAATTCGAACCTATCATACTTATATGACCCTATATGCAACAATCTTGAATCATTCCTATCTACCTTGAGCATTCCTATGTTTCATGTCGATGATGTGGGAAACATTATGGCCCTCCTTCGATGGATTTCTTCCTGTCAACATCAACTCATTATCCGGGAAGTTGATCTAGAAACCTTCTTTCAGTACCTTGGAGCTTGCATGCCTTAATGGAAAGTTCTTCGTGTTCGACGATAGGTTCACATCATTGGCCTTTGATCGAATGATTCTGCAAGTGTTTGACTTCAGCTCATTCATTCACACTTATAGATTGTGTTGTTGTACCTTGATTGTTATCGTACCTTGAGAGCCATCGTCATTATTTGTGGTTTCTCTCACACCTGTTAACGATTTACCTCATTGACTGGTAATCAAGTGGTTTCTATCATGTACGACATCAACACATCTATTCACATGGTTAGTTTCATATAGTGGGTATATCGAGATTAAGACAAAGACCCTGGATCACATAGGTTATTATCTAGACTGTGTGGAGTTACTGAGTATTCATGATTGTATACATGATCCTTTTTAACAAATGGATGCGACCATGTCGTGGATCCATTTCCATGATCCCTTTCAGATAGATGGTTGTGTCCATACCATGGATTCATGTATTATTTGATACCTATTTAGAGATATGTTATTAGGTATTTTTATATTAGAGATGTCATATATTTTATTATGTTTTATTAGCAGGTCTCCTCACGGTGGTTTTCCAAAGTACTTTCCATGGCCAATAAAGTGATTAAACCATCACTTATAGTTTCGCTTCCATGATTTAGGGGGCATCTGTTACATAGTATTTTGTCACATTCTTCAATCCTTATCATAAGTGTTGTCTTTTGTGTTGCTCATGCCACAAAAATCTCAAAGCCACAAAAGCTATCAAAAATTATTCATCTTGGATAACATGCTTAAAATATCGCTGAAGATCTAAAAGAGAAATTCCTTGAATCCTTTTTGCCAAAGTTTTAAAAAACCCTAATTTGCAAGCCCATCGCAGTTATCCCCTAAAAAACCTCATGCTTGTCACCTTGTCTATAACCTGTTAAAAGCGCTCACAGCGTGGGAATTCAGAAGTAAAGCCGTGCTAGTCCTCTTCAGGAAGGTTCTCCAAAAATGGAGCAGAAGCTTCGTCCTCTATAAATCTTGAGAATAGAATATTGGTACTTGTTGGTTGAGGATATGTTCAAATTCTCTAATTTAGAATCTTTCATCTTATCTCCAAATATTTTCCCCTTTGAGATAAGGAAATTCCCCTTCGTTTGTGGATCCATAACCTCTCCATCTTTGCTATAAAGGATTTCTATGTTAATTATTCTAGATTGTTCATTGTTGGTTTCCATTCTTCCTCCTTATTGCACCTATATGTTGTCGATTTGAAGATAAAGGAGAAGGTATTAAAGAGCTTTCCTTGGACTTGGATTTCCATTCCAAAGAAGGCCTCCATCATCAAGGCAAAGGTTGTAATATTCCATTTGTTTAATTAATAATACAAAGTGTGTTTTTCTTTTCATGAACTTGTTAATATTAAATTGTTTATTATGATGCTCCTTGATCTGCCATATGGTTTACTTTCAAATATCTATATGATATGTCTCTTTTGTTTGTCATCGTATGATACATTTTGCAGGTATTCGAACAAAGAAGGTATAGCGAGGAGCGAGCCTAGAAGTGAAAGGATTAGCATCAACATCGAGAAAACAATCACATACGAGTGAGGTAGGCCATCTCCCTCTCTCATGTTATTTCAATGTTAAACTAGGAAAGATTTCATTCTTTGTCACGGTTGTTACAGGACCCACGCATTCGGCTAGAGGTATCGCTTATTTCTGAAGAATGGATTTACTATGTAACAATACTATCCTAATAATGACACATACAAGAATAGAAAGAATCATTAATCATCTTGCAAAATAGTTCACAAGGTAAAAAAATCATAAAATCAAGTAACAATGCACATTCAACAATATGTATACCAAATCCAACAAAATAGTTCAATATTATTTAGTATGTGTGAACACAAACACATACCAAAAATATTAAAATAAAAACCTTACAACATCCACGATACATGCATGAAAGCACACCAACTCTGAGAGCTTCAAATATTAAATCAAAGTTGCAAGTTACATTATTGTAATGATGCAACACTAGCCCCAATAGTGGAACATTAAGTCACTACTTTATCCTCCAAAGAATGATCTTCTCTCCTATTCCAAGCTATAGAAGCCAATGTGGAAAAGTCCATTGCTTGAGCTATGAGGGTGTATTTAGAACAAATGAGGTGAATTTCCACCTACCATGTGACTCTCGATGTCCCTCATGATTTTTAATCTCCTACATGACTTTAGGACTTCCTAGTGACTTTCCACATTCCATGTGTGACCCTTGGGCTTCCACACATTTTACATTTCCTCATTTTGAAAATACAAAATTACATTCCACAAATTGTGGCAAAATACATGGGAAACATAAGAATTTGTGATGACGCTTTGAGAATCCATAATTCAAAAACCGTGACATGAGACTTCATTGTATTGTATCGATGCCAATTTCTTCCCTTTACTGCTATGTATTTAGTTCATGATTTATTTGTGATGTGCTTCATCTTCACCCTATAAAGAGTCTAGACAAGTATTGGAGTCTTCTAAGCCAAGATAAGTTGTTATGATATTTCTGTCTCATCTCCAAAAGTGTTCTTCTTGTATCCTCTTCTTGCTGACTTATTTGATCATAATATTCCCATGTTAGGATGATAATATCTACAAATGAAGTTCACTCATGAGAAGACAACATCAGTCCCGAAATCACCTAGTATTCCTTGTTTTCTTAGGAAAAATGTTGACTGTGATGAAAAAATACGTAAGGGTTGAGGGAATATGATCTGGATTTATGCAAGAACGCAAAAGAATAACCATATAACCATAAATACAAAGATGCAGCAGAAAAATCACTTCATTTCATTAATATCAAAGAACTGAAATTTGCTTATAGACAGAATGGAAATAAACTATCTAGGGCGTTGGTAGCTATCTCTGAGAAGAGATGTGGCGGCTACAGGCCTCTCAAATGAGTTACAATGAGGCTCAAGGGCCTATTTATTATTTATAAACAAGGGAAAACCCTAAACATCCAAAGCCCTAACCCTAGGAGATGAAGCGCCAAAACTATGGGCCTCGTTTGGGTAAATTGGTGTTTCAACTTCCCGGGGACGTAACTTTGGCATACGATCTCTGTTTGACACGAACCATACCTCGTTAGAAAGATCTATCCGAGGAATAAAAATTTTGAGTGAGCAACATCGGTCCATGGACCCATGTTGCTCTCGGTTTTCCCAAAAAACATCATTTAGGGCCTCAAAACGGCTCCAGAAGTTCAGGACCCGAAAAACTACTAAAAATAGTAAGTTGTGCCGAAACTGAAAAATTGAAAGAGACAATGGTGGGGCCCCAAGTGGAATAGGTGGGTGACCACCAACATCCACCTGAATCATTCCTCCCCCCTTAGGAAGCAATGGTCCCCATTGTGTTAAGTTCCTCCATGAGATGAGGAAACTTCTGCTGAACTTGGTCCTTGGTGAACCACTTTCCTTGGTGCATGAGTTGGCCAGATTTGACAGCCCGATATAGTTGGATCTTCTATTGGCGAGGGTTCTTGATTTGCATGTCCATGATACAATCTGCGGTGGCCCGTTCCATGCAGTCTAGGTTTAACTCTGTTGGTGTGAGTTGTTCTGCAATGTTAGAGGTGTCCATTAGAGGTGGGAAGTAAGGACGAAGGCAGTCCACATTGAATACTGGGTGCAGACCAAGGAATGGTGGAATACCGAGCTTGAAGGCATTATTCCCTACAGCCTTGGTGATGGTGTACGGCCCGTATCGAAGCGAGCGAAGCTTGCGGTGGGGTCCCGTGAGGCGCTCCTTCTGCAAATGTAGCCACACTTTGTCGCCGACCTGGAAGTTGTGTGGCACTCGATGTTGATCATGGCATTGCTTGTACTTAGCATTAGCTTTGTCCAATATTTCATGAACCTATTAGCAAATGTGTTGAATGCACTTGATGAAGCTATTTTATTTGTCAACTTCCGACTGGACATGAGCCAAATCGGCCTGAGTAGTCGCAAATGGCATGGCTACGTCAATGGGACATAGTGGTTGGAATCCCAAGCCCACTTGAAAGGGGTTGTGGACGATTGAGTTGTGGAGAGCCCAATTATAACTGTGTTGTACATATGGAAGGCTCTCGTCCCATGTGTGTGGATGCTTGGAATTGTACATGCATAGAATGTGTACAATCATTTTGTTGATGACCTATGTCTAACCATCTGTTTGGGGATGGAAAGTTATGGACTTGGTGAGCTTGGTGTCCAACATTGACCAGAGGCTGGACCAAAATGTGCTAAGGAACCCGTTATCCTGATCTGATATGATAGATTGTGGGATCCCAAAGCGCACCCACACTCGTTCAAAGATGAGTTTAACAGTGGCTTCTGCTGTGATTTTCTTCTTGCAAGCCGCCATAATAGCCATCTTCGAGAATCTGTCGACAACCATGAAAACACAGTCATTTCCATGCTTAGTAGAAGGCAAGCCCGACATGTAATCCATGGATATGGATTCCCAAGGTCGACTAGGGGTAGGTAGCGAAGTATATAGGCCTTTCTTCTTGATGGTCGGTTTGGAAATGGCACAAGAAGTGCAGGATCTAATGTGCTTCCTGGCATCCTTTCGAAGGTTCGGCCAATAGAAATACTTCTATAGTACTGTTATTGTTTTCTCGACCCTGAAATTCCCAGCGACTCGACTTTAGTGTGCTTTCCATATCATCTAGGCGTGCTCGCTTGAAGGAACACAAAGGTGTCCCAGGTGACATAAAAGTGCATCTTGGAGGTGAAAATTTGGAGCTTGCGTACCCCCCAAGAGTGCCTTGTATGTGTGGCCGAATTCTGGGTCGCTCTCATAGAGAAGCGGCAAATTAGAAGTCTCATGCCCACAAGAGTTCAGAACGGTAGTGAGCACCACAATCGGTGGTCGGCTAAGACAGTCTACAACATTATTGGTGCTACCCTTCTTGTACTTGATGTTCAAATGAAACTGTTGTAGATATGTGGACCACTTCTAATGGCGATCATTTTGAAACTTCCCTTGTGTTTTTATGAACTGTAGGGGTCGGTGGTCTGTGTGGATGATTGTTTCCTTCCCCAAAATGTAATGCTTCCATTATTGTTTCAAGTCTGGTAATGTGAGCACTGGGGCAGAACAGAGGCGATTTTTCAATTCCTTAAATGCCTTCTGTTGAGATTCCGACCAAAAGAACTTTGCTCTCGCTCCTCCCTTGGTGACTTGACTCAAGGACCAAGTGATATGAGAGAATCCCAACACGAACCTACGGTATAAATTAGCAAGACCCAGAAAGCTGCGAAGCTCTATTATAGTGGTTGGGGTTGTCCAATCCCGAATGACTTGGATCTTGGTTGGATCCACATGCACCCCCCTTTCATCAATAATGTATCTCAGATATTGAACCTGGGTCATGCCAAAAGTGCACTTCTCCAAATTGGCACACAACTTGTGTTGCCGCAGTGTTTGGAGGACTTATCGGATGTGGTGGAGGTGCTCTTCCCAAGTCTGGCTGAAGATCAGAATGTCATCCAAGTACATCACTACAAATGACTTGGTGAATGGCCACAAGATGTCATCCATCAACCTCATGAAGGTTGTGGGAGCATTCGTCAACCCGAAAGGCATGACCAGCCATTCGAAAAGGCCTTCCTTGGCTTTGAAGGCAGTATTCCACTCATCAGAGGGTTCAATTGGTACCTGGTGATACCCAGACTTCAAGTCGATCTTGCTGAAATATTTCGCCCCTCTGAGTTGGTCCAGAAGGTCATCAATCTGTGGGATCGGGTACCTATTCTAGACAGTGATCTTGTTCAGTGCCCGATAGTCAATACAGAGTCTCCATGTCCCATCCTTCTTCTGTACCAACACGATCGGGCTCCCATAGGGCGATGAACTTGGTCGGATGTGACCTTTCTGTAGTAGCTTATGAATCTGCCTCTTGATTTCATCATTCTCGAGAACAGAGCGACGATAGATCGATCCATTGGGTAGCGACACACTTGGGGTCAGATCAATTGGGTGCTTGACCTAACAGTGTAGAGGAACCCCTGTGGGTGAGGTGAAGATGACCTTGTACTCCTCCACAACCTTGTCCATTTGTTTTTTTCATGTAGAGGAGCCTTTTCTGGAGGTCGTGGCCATAATCTTCTTCTTTCCTTGGGGGCGGATCATCAGGAAAACGAATTTCCTGGTTTAGGAAATGAGCTTACTGCATTGTTTTGCAGTACCAAAGAGATAGCGGTAGGAGGTGGTACCTCTGGTATCCTGTACAACTTATTTCCCAAAGTAACAATAACAGCGCGAGGCTGAGACTCATACACAGCATGATACTTCCACAAGTATGGTTGTCCTAATAATACATCAGAAACATTAATAAGAGCAACATCACATAATACCTCATCCGTGAAGGGCTTGATGCTATAGGGAAGGAGGCACTGCTGGCTGACGCGGAGATCTCGTCCTTGGTGAAGCCACCCGATGGTGTATGGATGTGGGTGCATTGTGGTCAGCAAGCCCAACTTCTTCACGGCATCTACTTAAATGAGGTTATTTTGGCTCCCATTGTCAACAATGAACTATACTGGGGAGCCCTTTACCCACATCTAGGAGTGGAAGAGACGTTCCTCCTGCTCTAGATCTTTCGGTTCCTCCTTCTGGATCTTCGTAGTGGCAACAGTGGCATTGGGTTCCGCATCAATAATATGTTTCCCTTTTTTATTCCCCTTTTCAGGTTCTGATTCAGATTTGGAGCATGCATTTGACTCAGAAGCCCTCATCTCGACCACTAGCGACTACTTGGCCCGACACTCACTTGTGTTGTGAGTGGAGCTCTTATGGAACTCACACCACTTTCTCGTGTCCTTATTTGGATTTGCGGTGTTTTTCTTTGCTTGTGGCTTCGACAGGATGTCTTGAGCCACCATGCCTTGGATCTATCCTTTGTTCTGCGGTTTGGGAGCACCTTTCCCTTGCTTTTTATTCACATATCCAAAGTCTCGTTTCTTTTGTTTGAATTTCTGCTCAATCTTGGCAGCATACCGATATGTTGTACCAAGCGATGAGATGTCAAGGAACTCCATTTCCTCCTGAATTTATCTATGCAGACAACTACGATACTTTAGCACCAGATGTTTCTCTGAATCTCTGATACCCAACTTTTTGTGCAGGGTATGGAACAGATTCATCAGCTCATGCACATCTTGATCCCTTTGTTGTCGCAGCGTGGTCCATTGTATGTACTTGTCCTCATAGCTCCCCACGAGATAGTTTTGTTCCTTGATGGCGTCTTAGAAATAATTCCAAGTTGGTATGGCCGAGAACAAAGATGGTTCTGTCTGTTCCTTGTTCTCACAGTAAGTTTCCCACCAGTCCTTGACATGGGGGGTAGCTTTGAGGAGTGCAAAAACAATCTTCTCCCGGTCGGAAAATTCATGAACCGAGAAATGTCCTTCTAATAGATTCAACCATGTATCTACGGCATCTGCATCTATTTGACCCTCAAATATGGGAATGTGAAAATTTACTTGTACCTTAAGAGGATTCGCACCTCCAGAGTGGCTGTTGGATGCCGATGCGCCACCGGTGGGCAGCCGTTGAAGGATCTGGGCAAAGTTATCCATCATCGTGTTCCTTTGTTTTTAGAGCACCTCCTTGAGTAGTATTTTGATAGGATCTCCTGCTCCCTCATATTTTTTTTCGTCCCCCATGGGCGTCCGTCGGGGTTTGCGAGGCTGATCTTGAAAAGGTTCCACCAGATCGAGCCCTAACTCCTTATACCCTGACCTCGTTGGGGACATGCAAAGAAGGATCGAGAAAAAGCATACCACTCTAATACCACTGATCCGGATTTATGCAGGAACGCAACAGAATAACCATATAACCATAAATACAAAGATGCAGCAGAAAAATCACTTCATTTCATTAATATCAAAGAACTAAAATTTGCTTACAGACAGAATGGAAATAAACTAGCTAGGGCGCTGGTAGTTACCTCTGAGAAGGGATGTGGCGGCTACAGGCCTCTCAACTGAGTTACAATTAGGCTCGAGGGCCTATTTATTATTTAGAAACAATGGAAAACCCTAAACATCCAAAACCCTAACCCTAGGAGATGAAGCACCAAAACTATGGGCCCCGTTTGGGTAAATTGGTGTTTCAACTTCCCGGGGACATAACTTTGGCATACGATCTCCGTTTGATGCAAACCATACCTCATTAGAAAGATCTATCGGAGGACTACCAATTTTCAGTGAGAAACATTAGTACATATACCCATGTTGCTCCCTATTTTCCCAAAAAACGTCATTTAGGGCCTCAAAACAGCTCCGGAAGTTCAGGACCTGAAAAACTGCTAAAAATAGTAAGTTGTGCCGAAAATGAAAAACTGAAAGAGACAATGGTGGGGCCCCAAGTGGAATAGGCGGGTGACCACCAATATCCACCTGGATCAGAATAGGCCTTCTTGAGCACAATGAACAGAGTTTGGAGGCAAGGAGTGAGGTTCTGAACACTATGATTTTGGAATGCACACTGCTTGAGGAACAGGCTCCATGTATTGCGTAATTGAGCATTGCAAGGGTTGAAGGATGGCCCTATTTTCCACTGAGACTGCACAATGCACAGTGAGGGCAAGGTTGGCTAGGGAATTACGAAGTGAGAAAGTGTAAGAGACAAGATTGACAGGCTTGAGCATTGGATTGCGTCGTGCGCAATGATTGAAGAGGAGGTTCAAGGGATTGTGCAGTTTAGAACTTGTTAGGCCCTTATAATACTAGTGTATCCCCCTTATTGTTATTTTTGTGCCCATTTAGCTCCCATATTTTTATTTTTGTGCCCCATAGAATCCCATTATTGTTATTGTTGTTCCCTTACATTATTATTTTTATGTAGGTTCTGATTATATTGTGACCCCTTAAACTCCTATATATACCAATGAGGCCTTGTCAATTGAGTCATCCAAGAATTATTCATTTATGTGATGTAAAGGAGGTTTCCCCATTGAAGAGTCTTATTTTAAAGTATTTTATCTATATTTTATTATTTTTTGTGATCTGTTTCAATAACATTTGGTATCAGAACTTTGGATTCTATGGTTTCGCTGCTTCAAATAGGTCATCTTGGAATTTTAACTATAATTTTTTTATGCAAGGCTTCAGAAGCTGAAATTTTGACCATGTGGAGAAGATATCTTGGTGAACTTCATTTAAAATTTTCAGATCTTGTTTCACTATATTTTCTGAGATATGGTTCAAATAATTTAGGGTTTTTGCATGCTCCAGAATTATGTATCAAACAAATGGCCTAGGGAAAATTGTCATAACTTTATCTATGAGAATTATATTTAAATTATGTAAAAATTTATTGAAATTTAACTGAATTTAGTTTGCATTGTATCATTTCTAGGGCCGAATGTTGAAAAAATGACACGTGGAATTCCTTACAAGTCTGTTCTACTGAACCAATCCATATTCATGTCATCGTGGGAGATTGGGCGTAACTTTATATTGAAGAATACAATCTCATTCTGACTTGTGGCATAGGAAAGAAGACTCAAGGGGATACTTCAGGATGAAATTTCAGATCTTGGAGAGCCTAAATTATAGAGATACAACAGTTTCAAGATAAATCCCAAAAAACAAGATAAAATGTGTATAATTTAAATTTTCATAACCATTTTTTCAAAAATTAGTTTGAAGTGATTCAAAGGGAATAGTGAAGCATAAATATCATTATTTAGTTCCAACATGCCTCACAACGAAAAATGGATACACCCAGTAAGCACATAGAAAGATATATTATGACGGATGATGAAAAGAAATAAATACAACAAGATATATCAAATTTTACAGGGCCAAGTGAAACAAAATTGACTCTCACAAAGAGAAACCAAAAATGAATTGAATTCTAAGATGGATGATTTAGAAAGTAAAATAAATGGGGAAATGGATGTTTAAAATGGGACATGGAAGGTTTAAAAGCAGACATGGAAGGTTTGAACGAAGGTTTGGAAACATTGTTGCAACAAAGGCTTCCTAGTGGTGGCAAGGTACTCCATGAAAAAAATGATGAGGATAAAATGAATATGAACTATGATTTTAGAGACTCCAATAGTGGGTTGAATAATAAACTCATTCCAAAGATCGATTTAAGGAATTTTGATTGCAAGGATCTGGTAACATGGACACTATATATGGATAAATTATTTGATATACATTATGTATTGCACACACAAAATGTACACATTGCATCTTTATATTTAGAACAAAATCAGTTTGTGTGCCTGTGTGGTATCGATGGATTTGTTATCATAAATAAATTGTCACTTGGACAATTTTTACAAAATAATTGGTAGCACATTATGAGGATACAATGAGCAATACATTTTTTATCCAAATGGTAAATCTCAAACAAAATAGTTCAATGGTGGAGCACATTGAACACTTCCAAAGATTGAATATCAAGGTAAATGATATTGCAGGGGAGCATAGGATTAATTTCTTCATAGGAACTTTAAAATACAACATCCAATATGAGGTTCACATTTGGAAACCTAATTCATTAGAGAAGGCATTCAAGGTGTCAAGAAAATTTGAAAGAAAAAATATGGCAATAAGGAAGTCTACCACCCACAACTATAAAGATGGAAGTGTTGCTACTCCTAGCCTCCCACAACCTACAAGGCTGACACCACAACAATAGGAGGAAAAAATAGCAAAAGGGATTTGTTATAATTGTTATATAAAATATAATAAGGGTCATGAGTGTGTCGAGAAGAAATTTTTTTACATAGATCATGAAGAGGAGGAAGAAAAGGAATAAGAAACATCAAAAGAAGAGGATATACACTAGGAACGAACCCCAGAGAAAGAAGAAATGAATTTTAATATATCATGTAATGCATTGGAAGGAATTACCACTCTTGAAACTCTCAAGATAGAATGATATATCAAGAAAAAAAAGTAATAGTGTTGATCGATTCTTGTAGTACCCATAATTTTATTCATTGTAAGATAGCCAAGGAATTGAATTGATTTTATTCGACACTATAATTTCAAGTGATCGTTGCAAATGGAGGAACTATAAATTTCTCAGGGAAGTGCCAAAATATCAATATAACCATGGGGTAATATGTATTGAATATTCCAGTGCTTTCCATTCAAATGGGTTGTACAGATGTTGTATAAAGAGTCTAATGGTTGCAATCTTTGGGGAGGATAACTTTTAATTTTCAAGCAAGTTTCTTGAAATTTTCCTGCAAAGGAAAGAAAATTGAATTAAGGGGAATCACAGGGAAACCAGGGAAGTTAAATAGTTCTAATGGCATGACAAATATTTTGAAGAAGGAACAACAAGATTTAATTGCGCAATTATCCTCACTAGATGTTCAAACATCGAAATCATATGTTCCTCCAGATCTCCAAAGAATATTGGACAATCATTCCAAGATAATTGAAACTCCCAAAGGCCTCCCACCTATTTTTGATCATGATTATGCTATTCTCTTGATTCCAAGAAGAGTTCCTCCAAAAATAATATCGTACATATACCTGTATTCCCCAAAGAGTGAAATTGAATATATGGTTGCAGAAATGTTATAGGCAGGTAAATTCAACCTAGCCAAATTTTTTTCTCTGCTCCAATAGTATTGGTACACAATAAGGATGGATCATATCGTATTTTGAATTATGGGGAGCTCAACATGCTCAGTATTAAATATAAAATTCCCATTCATGTCATTGACGAATTTTTGGAAAAATTACATGGAGCAATTTACTTCACCAAGATGGAACTTCGCTCAGGATATCGTCAAATTAGAATGAAGATTGAAGACATTCCAAAAACAACATTCATAACACATGAAGGTCATTATGAATTTTTGGTCATGCCTATTGGCCTTACTAATGCACCTTCTACATTTCAAGGTTTGATGAATTACATTTTCAAACCCTTCCTTAGAAAATTTGTCTTAGTATTGTTTGATGATATACTCATCTACAAAAAGTCTTGCAAGGATCATGTTAAACATGTTGACATGGTTTTCAAACTATTGGAGGAGAAACAATTGTATGAAAATACATACAAATGTTTCTTTGGGGTACAAGAGGTGGAATATTTGGGTCATATTGTATCTCATGAGGGTGTTAAGGTAGATCTTAACAAAATTAAAACGATCAAGGAATGGAAAATCTCCACAACCCTAAAGCATATTCGTGGATTTCTTGGGATGAAAAGGTATTATCACAAGTTTGTTAAGAATTATGGGAACATATCAACACCTATAACAACATTACCGAAGAAATATGAATTTTTTTGGAATGCAGAAGCATATAAGTCCTATGAACATCTCAAAGAGGCCATGTGCCAAGCTCCAGTTTTAGCTAATCCAGACTTCACAAATTTTTTTATGGTGGAATGTGATGCCTCAAGAAATTGAATTGGTGTTATTTTAATGCAAGAAGGAAGACCCATTTATTTTTAAAGTTTTCCAATCAAGGGAAAGTATTTACACAAACCTATTTATGAGAAGTAAATTTTGGCAATACTACATACCATGAAGCAATGGCGCCCTTACTTTACAGATATAATCCATTGTCCATTACATCATCTTTAATAGAAAATTCTAAGGTTCAAGTAGTGGAATATCACATCGAGCATAAACAAGTTCTCCAACTCTTAAAGGATAACCTCACTCTAGCACATTATCAAATTAAACAACAGGTAGATCAACATCATAGTAATAATGTTTAACATAGTTTAATGGTATTTTACAGCTACAACCATACAATCAAATTCCTTCAAGAAAGATAAGAAGAATAATAAATTATCACCCAAGTATTATGGTCCTTAAAAGGTCTTGCAAAATATTGGTACTATGGCATACAAATTGGAGTTGCCTGCATCTTCCCTAGTACACCCAAAATTCCATTTTCATGCTTAAATAAGGTTATCAGTGACAAGCTCCTAGTTCAAAAAATATTTCTAGAACTTGATGAGGAAGGAAAAATCATATTAGAGCCTGAAGAAGTCATAGAAACAAGAACTTGACAACTACAAATTTGATCAATTTCAAAGTATATCATTAAGTGGAAGAATTTTTCAGTTGAAGATTCCACATGAGAGAATGAGAATTTTATACATAAGCATCTACAACTACTCAAGCGTTGAGGGAAACACTTTTTTTAACGAGGGGCTTGTTAGGCCCCTATAATACTAGTGTATCCCTCTTATTGTTATTGTTGTGCCCAAGTAGCCCCCATATTGTTATTGTTGCTCCCCATAGAAGCCCACTATATTGTTGACAATATGATGCAGAGTGTTGTCCTTGATGGCAACCCACTGAATGATGATGAAGACATGAGATTGTGGACATGTGTTGTCCTTGATGGCAATCCACCTGATGAAGTTATTCTTGACCTGATGCACTTGGTAAATGATGTAAATCTGATATGAAATTATGTTTGCTAGCACTATGATGATGAGTGTTGTCCTTGAATAGCAACCCACTTAATGAAGATGATGGCAACTTACTTGATGAAGTTGTGCTTGATAGAATATGTCTTGATGAACTAAATATGATGTATCTACAGTGTGTACATAAGGCAATGAAGAAAGGAATTCAGCATGTGCTAAATCTATGGTGAAAAGAGTATGTCTCAAGGCATACGCGGATCTGTCTAGGAGAAGTCGTGTATGCACGCGGGAAACAACGTTCGAAGCGTATGGGCAAAAGCGCTCATAAAGTGCAAAACCAGGGGTAACCACCATGGTATTGACCCATTGTATTGGGTAATGATTCATCTAAATGACCCCGTCTAGGAATACCATCGGAAGTAATGTGGTTTTGGCTCATGGTATTGAAAAAGGGTAAACCTATATAAGGAGAAGAAATTCATTGTGCAAATTATGAGTGTGGGTGCAAGATGTCTGAGCTTGAATGAATATTTCTCTCTGAAGTAGATCTGAATGGAAAGGGTTACAGTTGAATAATAGATCTGAATGTATGATGCACCAATGATGAAGAAGGGGATCTAGATCTGAAATGTACTTGTATTTGCTAGATCTGTTTATGGAATGATTAGATCTGTGATGAGGCGAACATCTGTCTAAGGTAAAGGGTAAAATATGAAGTGATGTATCTGTTGTGAAGAATTGCAATGACATAAAAGTCTGAAGAACCATACGCTAGTTCGCCGAAGAGGAAGCGCGTATATACGCGGCTTCGCTAAAGAGAAAGCGCGTATGCGCAATGAAATTGGATCTGTAATATGTACAGAAGTATACGCTGGTTTATGTGAACGGAAGCGCGTATATACGCGACATCAGTGAAAGGAAAGCGCGTATGCAAACTAGGGTTTGTTGAAGTCTGTGGTAAGAAATGTCTGATCTGTTCTGCTGTGTTACTGCTATCTGTATTCTACAGTGCTGAGTTGTCTGTATTAGTTTGGTTGTATGATTGAGCTTAAATGTATGAGGAGTGGGTCCAGTCTGAAAATATGATGAAACGTGGCCTACAAGTTGTGTTCTTTTGAAGTTGTTGGATCCAATGTGAAAATTGATGAAACGTGGTCCATAGAGGTGCTGAGGGTTGTAGCCTTCAGTCAGGGGGTTGTAGCTCCCTTCCAGGTGAGGCTGGTAAACGAGATCAGGGGGTCGTAGCTCCCTTCCAGGTGAGGCTGGTAAACGAGAGCAGGGGGTCGTAGCTCCCTTCCAGAAGAGGCTGGTAAACGAGTCAGGGGGTTGGAGCTCCCTTCCAGGAGAGGCTGGTAAACGAGCGCAGGTGGGTGCCTGCGTGCTGGTAGGAGTCTGCACCAGCACATATGTTGTAAGATGTTTTCTCTATAATAAAATATTGAAGGCTAAGCAACTGCAGCGGTGGTTTTCTCCCGACTTGGGTTTCCACCTAAAAATCCCGGTGTTCATGTGTGATGCTTATGTGTGATGGTTTATTCTGTTCTTACTGCACATGTTTACTGTTTATAGAACATCTAATGAATGAATGATGGAATGATATAAGTGAAGAATTAATGGCATAATTAGATCTCTGTGTATACGCGAGTTTTATGAAGGACATCCGCGTGTATACGCTAGTTGGCTTCAGCAAAGTAGCGTATGGGTTTTAGAGCATGAAAAAGTAAAAAGTTTTAGTTTTCCCTAAATACTGATTCACCCCCCCCTCTCAGTATTTTTCCCAACAATTGGTATCAGAGCAGGTTCTTCTGCAGAAGCTTGATCGCTTGAAGGAGATCCGTCGCAATGGGAATTCAAGAAGGAGTGATGTCTATAAAGCCACCTCTATTCAATGGCAGCAATCTAATATTCTGGAAGGTACGAACAAAAGCATATATGCAAAGTCTTGGTGCAGATGTATGGGCAATCGTGGAAGAAGGTTATCAATACCCGGCAAGTATTCCTACTGATGCAGCAGAAAGGAAGAAGTATGAAATCAATGCCAAAGCAATAAATGTCTTATTAGGAAGCATGTCTGCACCAGAATTTGCTAAAGTGATGCAGCTACATTCAGAAAAATAAATATGGGACAAAATCATTCTAAGCTATGAAGGAGACACAAAGGTAAAAAGTGCAAAACTCCAAACTCTTAGAATTGAATATGAAAATTTGAATTTGAAGATGCATAGTGATGAGAGCATTGCCCATTTCTTCGTACGTCTGGATGATATTGTAAATCGAATGAGAAATTTGGGTGAAACCATAACTGATACTACTTTGGTTGAAAAATTTTTAAGATCCTTGACTTCAAAATTTGACTCTAAAGTCTCAGCTATTGAAGAAAGGCAAGATATGCAAACTCTTACTATTGTTCAATTACATGGTATTCTGACTGCTTTTGAAATGAGACAAGGAGGTCCTTCTCAAATCAGATAAGTTGTTTTTAAGGTATCTGCAAAAGGAAAAGAAAAGGAAGTTGTCAAAGAATCCGGCTATATATCTGAAGAAGAAGAAGAGAACTTTGTGAGAAAGCTCCAACTAGGTACTGGAAGATTCAAAGGTAAGCTTCCCTTCAAATGTTTTGAGTGTGGAAAAGTTGGTCACTATGCTGCTAAATGTCCTTATAGAGAAAAACGTGGTAAAGGGAAACAATTTGAAAAGAGGAAGAGTTATTATGCAAATGAAGATCATGATGAAGTGTCTAGTGAAGATGAAGAAGATTCTGACCATGATATTAAACTGCTCATGGAAAAAGATTCTAGAGAAGAAAAGGATACTTTTGTGGATGCTCTAGAGGACAATGATTTTCTTGAAGAAAAAAATCAACTCAAATTATACCTAGAAGAAAATAAGATCATCATTGAATCACTGAAAAATCAGATTGAAGAAGAAAAGAAGCACAGGGAGAAAGCAGAATGTGAAGTGGTAAGTCTAAGAAAAGAATTAGAGAAAGTTCAGACTCTGAATCTTAGATTTGCTAAAGGATCAGATACCTTATATGAAATTATCAAGGCACAACGTTCTCCTCTCATAAAAACAGGTCTTGGATATATTGGAGAATCCTCTCAGGCTTCAGCATCGAACTATCTAAAGGCATCAACTACTGGTTTACAATATTCTGCCTCTCAACAAGGAAGAAAGGATTCTTTTCAGGTAAAGCAGGATCATCTCTCTTCAAGGAACACTGACAATAATAACTTTCAAAGAAGGTTCAACTAGCAGGTAAATCCAAATAGAAAATTTCATAATCACAAAAATGTCTATTTCAATGGACAATGTTTTACATGTCACAATTTTGGTCATAAAGCTGCTCAATGTGTTGCTTACAAAACCATAATGACAAGAGAAGCAAGAAAGAAAAGGTTGGATACTGAACCAAAGAAGAATACCTATAAAAACTTTTCTCCTCTTCAAAATGAAGTTGAATGTGCTTATTGCAATAACTTTGGTCATGAAGAATCTGAGTGCAGGAATAAAGTCTAGCCAAAACAACACATTCCCTCAAGTTCCAAAGTATGGAAAAAAAAGGAATTACAGGTTGAAAATTGTGGGATAGAATTATTTGCAGAAGGTGAAGAAAATCAATGGTACATTGATAGTGGATGCTCAAGACACATGACAGGTGACAAAAGCAAACTTCTTGCATATAATTCTCTAGAAAAATAAAAGAAAGTTACATTTGGAAATGATACTCCTGCTATAATTAAAGGAAAATGGTCTGTGTTTCTAAAAGAAAAGGTGAAGGCTAAGGATTTCATGTATGTGGATGGATTAAGGCATAATATGTTAAGTGTAAGTCAAATGTGTGATCAAGGAAAAGAAGTGGTCTTTAGTTCAAAAGAATGTGTGGTACGTGATCTTGATACAGGTAAAATCATTATAAAAGGGAAAAGAAATCCAAGCAACCTATATGTACTGAACAACAAAGATCAATGTTACTTGAGCAAGTCTTGAGAGAAAGGTGGCTATGGCATAGAAGGTTGGGGCATCGAGCTTCTCTCAAATCAACAAAGCAAAGAGGAGACTTCAAGGTACATTCGTGATCTTAGAATATTAATCTACGAGAAAGTATCATATGCAAATCCTGTCAATTCGGTAAGCAAACCAGAGTGCAATTTAATGCCAAGGAAGGATCTTCAAGTAAGCCTCTTGAACTTATTCATACTGACCTATGAGGAAGAAGTCACCACGTGGTGAAGAATACTATATCTTATTTATTGATGATTTCTCTAGAATGTGTTGGATTGGGTTGATTAAACACAAAGATGAAGCGTTTGAGAAATTTCAGATCTTCAAAGCACTGGTTGAAAATGAATTAGAGCTAAAAATCAAGTGTCTTAGATCGGATCGAGGAGGAGAATATTCATCAAATGAATTCTTTGAATTTTGTGAACAACATGGCATAAAAACGAGTTCTACGCGCGAGGCACTCCAGCAAAATGGCGTAGCGAAGAATGAATAGAACAATTCAACAAATGGCTAAGAGCTATGCTTGATGATTAAAGGAACTCGACATGTTGGAGTGAAGCGGCTTGCAATGACTAACATTCTCAACAAGGCTCATGTTCGGGTAAATAGTGACAAAACTCCATATGAACTTCTGGTATGGTAATTCTCCCATTGTGAAGCATTTTAGAATTTTGGAAGTAAATGCATTATCAAAAATAATGATGAAAAGCTTTGCAAGTTTGAACCTAGATCAGATAAAGGAATATTTCTTGGTTATCCATCTTCAAGCAAAGCATACAGATGTTATAATGAAAGGCTTCAAAATATTGTTGAATGTATTGATGTTGTTATTGATGAGTCTCCTGCAGCCCCTAAAGAAGAACATCAAACAACAAAAGAAGATGATGATGACTTATGGCCTTCTACATCAAATAGAAATGATGAAAACAGTGGATTCAATTAAGAATCTGAAAATGATCTATCTGAAAAAGCTCCATCCAGATATGTTCAAAAGAATCATCCTGAATCTCAAATTTTGGGAGACAAGGAATCGGGTGTACGAACAATGAGAACTCTGGTGGGATCTTCTAGTCATCTGGCACTTCTATCCATAATTGAACCACTCAATGTCTATCAAGCTAGCAAAGATGAATGTTGGAACCAAGCCATGAATGAAGAGATTGATCAAATTGAAAAGAATGACACTTGGGAATTGGTACCAAGACCACATGATAAAAATGTCATTGGAACTAAATGGATTTTCAAGAACAAGTTAAATGAGAATGGGGATGTTGTAAGACACAAAGCTAGGCTTGGTTTAAGGGGAGGAGTGAACAGAAGGTATAGACTTTGAAGAAAATTTTTGCTCTGTAGCTAGACTTGAAGCCATAAGAATGTTTCTTGCCTTTTCAAGTTATCATCAAAAATCAAAGTTTATCAAATGGATAAATCTGCTTTTTTAATGGTGATCTAGAAGAAGAAGTATATATAGAACAAACGGTAGGATTCATTTTGAAACGATGAAAATCTTGTTTGTAGACTTAAAAAGGCTCTATATGGTCTCAAGTAAGCTCCAAGGCATGGTATTATCGTCTTGAGAAATATCTTCATCAACAAGGTTTTTCAAAGGGGTCCGCTGATAGAAACTTATAAACAAAAATTGAAAATGACAAACTGTTGATTGTGGTTGTATATGTTGATGATATCATTTTTGGAAGTAACGAAGAGTCTATGAGTCAGAAATTTTCTTCTGATATGTAGCAAGAATTTGAAATGTCTTTACTTGGGGAACTAACATTCTTTCTTGGCTTGCAAGTGCAACAAGCAATAGATGGCATATTCTTATCACAAGCAAAATACCTCAAGCAAATCTTGAAGAAGTATGGCATGGAAGATTGCAAACATGTAAGTACACCAATGATAACCAGAAGTATTCTCAGTTCTAATGATGATTCCCCCACAGTGAATCAACCAGAATATAGATCTATGATAGGATGTCTACTTTATCTCACTGGGACAAGACCAGACATCATGCATGTAGTTGGGATTTTTGGACGATTCCAAGCTAATCCAAAGGAGTCTCATCTTCAGGCTGTCAAAAGAATATTCAAATATCTACAAGGAACTCAAGACTTTGGACTATGGTATCCAAGAATGCGATCTATGTTCACATGCTTACACAGATGCGAGATTGGGATGGAAGTGTTGATGATCGGGAAAAGCACTGGTGGTGGCATTCTCTATGGGACCCGGTTAGTATCTTAGTTGAGGAAGCAAATTCTATTGCCTTATCTACGGCGGAAAGCGAATACAATGTTTGCATGTTGTTGCACTCAACTTCTTTGGATGATGCAAACCCTACAAGATTTTCAAATCAAATGCTCACTTCCTATTTCCATTTTGTGTGATAATACAAGTGCCATCGGTATCTCAAAGAATCCTGTTATGCATTCGAAGACCAAGCATATTCCCATCAAGTATCACTTCTTTCGTGAACAAGTGCTTGAAAAAAAGGTGAAATTGGAGTATGTTCCCTCCAAAGAACAAATTGTTGATATCTTTACCAAACCTCTGCCCAGGGAAGCATTCGAGTATCTAAGACAGAAGGTGGGAGTGTTCTCAGAGGTTGGGAGTGTTCTCTGCCAGTCAAAAGAACAAATCTGCATAAATTTAGAAGATGGCATTGGATACGCGGATTTACTAAAACACAGTCGCGTATATACGCGAGTTCATGCACAGAAAACCACATATGTCTGATTGCTGACAATTTTCTGTTTGGAGTCAGCTCTCTTTAGCACAGGTGTAGTGTTGTTTGATATCTCTGATATTGTTTGGTATCTCTGGTGGTGTTCCAGTTCTCATAATTCTATTTTTTTTTAAAGATGCATTGATGATTTTTTGGTAAAAGTGTTCAGGATGCACAAACTAAGGGGGAGCCTTAGTCATATGGAAAGGCAGATTCAGGGGGAGCATTAGCTTTGCTGAGTATAATGCATTGTTGGCATTATGATGATTCTGAAAAGTGATCTCTTTCTTGAGGTCTTTCTGGTATTGGTCATGTAAAGTTACAATTGTAGTTTGATGAAAAGGTCATGTTGAGACCCATGATGTACATTTATAATATTCAGTCATGTAAGGACTTGTCAAATTTGTAAACCCACTTGGTTGGGTAGCTAAGTCAAATTTTGTAAACCCACTTGGTTGGGTACTTGACTCTTATATGTAAATCCACTTGGTTGGATATTTGATGTAAGTATGAGTCTTTGGTGATAGGAAGTTCATAGAGTCATGTACTTCATTGAAAATTATGTTTGAAGATTCAGCATGAACTCAGGGGGAGCTTGGTCACTTCAGTATACATCAAATCTGTAGAATGCTTCTTCTACATGAGGAGAATAGGGGGAGAGTGTGTTGGTTTTGATCCGCCCTTTTCCCTTGATGTCAAAGGGGGAGAGTGACATGGTGTTTGAATGCAGAGAAAGAATGGTGTCAAGAATGGGGAGAGTGACATGGTGTCATTGTATTCTTAATGTACCTATCTGTTGTGATGATAAAACACCATCGTGGTTGCCATCAAGTCCAAAGGGGGAGATTGTTGACAATATGATGCAGAGTGTTGTCCTTGATGGCAACCCACTGAATGATGATGAAGACATGAGATTGTGGACATGTGTTTTCCTTAATGGCAATCCACCTGATGAAGTTATTCTTGACCTGATGCACTTGGTAAATGATGTAAATCTGATATGAAATGATGTTTGCTAGCACTATGATGATGAGTGTTGTCCTTGAATAGCAACCCACTTAATGAAGATGATGGAAACTTACTTGATGAAGTTGTGCTTGATAGAATATGTCTTGATGAACTAAATATGATGTATCTACAGTGTGTACAGAAGGCAATGAAGAAAGGAATTCAGCATGTGCTAAATCTATGGTGAAAAGAGTATGTCTCAAGGCATACGCGGATCTGTCTAGGAGAAGTCGCGTATGCACGTGAGAAACAACGTTCCAAGTCGGGTATGGGCAAAAGCGCTCATAAAGTGAAAAACCAGGGGTAACCACCATGGTATTGACCCATTTTATTGGGTAATGATTCGTCTAAATGACCCCGTCCAGGAATACCATCGGAAGTAATGTGGTTTTGGCTCATGGTATTGAAAAAGGGTAAACCTATATAAGGAGAAGAAATTCATTGTGCAAATTATGAGTGTGGGTGCAAGATGTCTGAGCTTGAATGAATACTTCTCTCTGAAGGATATCTGAATGGAAAGGGTTACAGTTGAATGATAGATCTGAATGTATGATGCACCAATGATGAAGAAGGGGATCTAGATCTGAAATGTACTTGTATTTGCTAGATCTTTTTATGGAATGATTAGATCTGTGATGAGGCGAACATCTGTCTGAGGTAAAGGGTAAAATCTGAAGTGATGTATCTGTTGTGAAGAATTGCAATGACATAAAAGTCTAAAGAACCATACGCTAGTTCGCCGAAGAGGAAGCGCGTATATACGCGGCTTCGCTGAAGAGAAAGCGCGTATGCGCAATAAAATTTGCTCTGTAATATGCACAGAAGTATACGCTGGTTTATGTGAACGGAAGCGCGTATATACACGACATCAGTGAAAGGAAAGCGCGTATGCAAACTAGGGTTTGCTGAAGTCTGTGGTAAGAAATGTCTAATCTGTTCTGCTGGTTTACTGATATCTGTCAGTGAGTTATATGTATCAGTTTCATGTCTGACTGTGCTTAAAAGTATGGAGTGGGTCCAGTCTGAAAATATGATGAAACGTGGCCTGCAAGTTGTGTTCTAAAGGAAGCTTTGGATCCAGTGTGAAAATTGATGAAACGTGGTCCATGGTGGTGCTAAGGGTTGTAGCCTTCAGTCAGGGGGTTGTAGCTCCCTTCCAGGTGAGGCTGGTAAACGAGAGCAGGGGGTCGTAGCTCCCTTCCAGGAGAGGCTGGTAAACGAGAGCAGGGGGTCGTAGCTCCCTTCCAGGAGAGGCTGGTAAACGAGTCAGGGGGTTGGAGCTCCCTTCCAGGAGAGGCTGGTAAACGAGCGCAAGTGGGTGCTTGCGTGCTGGTAGGAGTCTGCACCAGCACATATGTTGTAAGATGTTTTCTCTATAATAAAATATTGAAGGCTGAGCAACTGCAGCGGTGGTTTTCTCCCGACTTGGGTTTCCACCTAAAAATCCTGGTGTTCATGTGTGATGCTTTGTGTGATGGTTTATTCTGTTCTTACTGCACATGTTTACTGCTTATAGAACATCTAATGAATGAATGATGGAATGATATAAGTGAAGAACTAATGGCATAATTAGATCTCTGTGTATACGCGAGTTTTATGAAGGATATCCGCGTGTATACGCTACTTGGCTTCATAAAAGTAGCGTATGGGTTTTAGAGCATGAAAAAGTAAAAAGTTTTGAATATGCAGTAAATACTGATTCACCCCCCCTCTCAGTATTTTTCCCAACATTGTTATTTTTGTGCCCTTATATTATTATTTTTATGTAGTCTCTAATTATATTGTGATCCCTTAGACTCCTATATATACCAAGGAGGTATTTTCATTTGAATCATCCAAGAATTATTCATTTATGTGATGTAAAAGAGGTTTCCCCCTCGGAGAGGCTTATTTTCAAGTTTTTGGTCTATATTTTCTTATGTTTTGTGATATGGTCACATAAGAGAAATGCAAGGTTCCAGAGATAATCCTATTTTTGACTGAAGCTTCACAATGCACAATACTAGGCAAGGTTGATCAATGTCTATATTGTGAGGAAATTTTGAGTGACTATGCTCTGAGGTTGCTCAATTCAAAATTGAAGGAGTTTCTCCTCTATATGGGCATAATGCGTAGGTATAGGAGGTAATGTTCTCATAACTGAGGCTTAGGAATGCGAAATGCACTCAACACTTGGCTAGAAGTTGATTGTGCTCATGACTTGTGCAAGGGGTGAGGACAAGGAGGAACTCAAAAATTGAATAAGTATGAAATCAATGAGACAAAAGATTAAAATCATGTAACATGTGTTGAACATGATTACCCACACATATACACCCTTAAACATAGCAAAAATATACAAAATACCCAAAGCCAACATGCATACAACAAAACAACAGTAAAATGCAACTTATCTCCAAGTGCGGCACTCAAGATGTATATCTCTATGACAAAAGTGTCATCTATAACCGAAGGGTGTGTTATGCGATGGAAGAGTGCCCAACACATGCTCTTATGATAGATAGCATCAAATAGTGCAAAAGAGTGCAGTGGAGATACATCTAGAATATATGCCACAATGCTCTTAACAAGATACATGAAAGCAAGAGAAAGCGGTGCATGTAAGAGAAAGAGACACTTGATAAAATAGAAGAAATCACAAGAAACACATACACTAATAAAAGCAAGAAAAAGAAACACTTGCAAAAAATGGAGTAAGAAAAAATGACACATGTAATAGCAATAGAAATCAAAAGCAACACTTGCAAAAGCAAAAGTGAATTGAGAAACTCACCTGGGAGATGGAACATTTACAACCAAGGGTGAGATAATGCTCCTTGTGTTTCAAAAGTTGTAGATTCCCAGAATTATTTTGTTTTGACACCCTTTTGCATCCATGTTTTCCTTCTTTTCTCATCATTATCAACCTCATAAAGGTAGAAATCATATGATTTTGACAAGGTAAAACACTTATGTGTCCTATTTTTCATATTTGCTAATATGACTTATTGTTTTTCTAAAGATTACATTCAGCTGCATGATTAACACAATTATGCATCTATTTCACATATCTGCAACTACCTTTATTGATAATAGGGTTTTGGTATGCCAGCTCAGCAAATGAGTATATGGGTAGTTAGAGGATTATTCCTTCATGGATATCCTCCCGATTATCCGAGCCAATTCATCAAGGAAAACACAGTAACACGGTCAATGGTGGCAGTCAACACGTAGCAGCGCTCAGAAACAGAGCCCGAGAATGTTACGATTTGTCGATTTTCTTTCCTAATAGAAAATAAACAGGATAGAAATAGTTGTTTAGTTTTTAATTTGAATAAGGATTCTAAAAGAGACTTGTATGCATAGAGCTCTCATACTGTTTAAACACACTCTATAAAGGTATGAAAGCTCTGTGTATTTAGGGCGCGCCATCTTTATATTTTCTGAGTATTTTATTTAGACTTTTCTCTTAATTCTAATCTCATTTTTGTGCATTGATGCATTCACTAGTACAAAATGACTAATTATTTACTAAAATAACAACAAAAATTTGCATATAAACGACTATTTTTCGGTCAGTGACTAGTAGCAGCTAATTTATAGTATCTTGTAACATGACCAACTTTTAGTCATTTTTAAATTAGTCATTAATTGGTTGTCTCAACTTTATTGTTTAGTAGTATATTTAATTATAAATTTGGTCATTAATTTAGTCATTGATTTAGTCATTAATTTCCACAATTAAAGACCAAATATACAATAAAGTATATTACTAAATGATCGTCCGAGAAAAACAATTAATTACCAAAGAAATATGACCAAAATGTTGGTTATGTTATAAAATACTATAAAGTAGATATCAATAGTCATATATATGCAAATTTTAGTCATCATTTTAAACCAATTAATGGCCAAAGAAACATGACTAAATTTTGGTCGTGTTATAAGATACTGTAAATTAGCTACTAATAGTCATATCTATGTAAAATTTAGTCTTCATTTGTAATCACAAATTTATTATTTGTAGTAGTCATTTATCTTTTTTTGGTAGTTTCATATTCATTATATAAATGAATACTTTAGTATTTTACATTCATTTAATTTACTTTCATTAACAATCATTATAAATAACTATTTAATCATATATTCATTTTATTTGTGTTCATCATTAATAAACATAAACTACTAATATAGTAGTTTTAGATTGATTTTATTTGTTCATTATTAATCAACATAAATTAATTGGTATGATTTTTCAACTAAATTAGAAAAGAATGGCATACAATGTATATGTTCGTCTAATATAAAAACACAAATTTACATATATTAATACAATACTAAATAATATCAAGTGCAACTATAAATAATTTCAACCACATAAATTATATTATATAAAATATCAAGTATTACATTCTGAGTTTCCAACTTAATATTGGTTGGAGTACAATTTACAATTGAAATATTGGTTCATCACTTCAAAACATTATCATTGTGTTGCCAAGGCATTGCAGGTGAATTCACCAACTCTAAAGACTTGACCATCAATCTCTATGTGTGTCTCTTATGCGGGATATTGGCTCTACACATACCACTAGACCAATTCTCTTCTCTCTCTCTTTAATTTAAATTTTGTCGCTTCAGTGTTATTGTCCCCCTCTTTCTTTATTTCTTGCTTCTTACCATCAATACGTAGTTCCTTTTCTGAAAAAAAAAATATATATATATATATATATAATAAGATACAATGCAGAGTACAAGACATGAAAGATGATGAAAACTGGAATTTAAACTAAATTAGAACGTAAATTATTTATACGATATATACCTCAACATCAACAATATTTTCAATGCCATTTTCCCCCATAAAAGAAAGAAACTCATACTAGTTTTCTTCAGTTGCAATAGTGGTTTCTATGTGGCCAAATGACTTGTATAAACAAAGAAAATAAAATGTCACCATAGAAAATAACACCTTAGTAAAATTAGTATTCAACATTCAAGGAAAGATTAGGCACAATCATGCCAACTAAGTTACATGCTAAATATATCAAATTGTAGATTACTGATACAATGTGGGAGTGCCAACAAAAATCCTAGAAGATGCCAAAGCTAAGTCTAGAATAAAATGAAATGAAGTAAAAAGTGTACAATAATAGGATAGTCTCGTATACATGTATATAACTGGATAATGCATAACGTTAAGTGAATAAGTCTAGGCTAGAGGTCGATGATGTCAAGAATGCCCAAGTATGATGAGCATTTCTTCATATAAGAACTACTATTTGGTTCTATTATTATAAATGAATAAGCCAACTAGTCTATATCAAATTATTGATTTTTTTCTTATATTTATGGATCACTACAATATAAGTGGATAAACTGCAAATACAATTCCCTTCCCATTGTGTTCCTCACTTGTGGTACAACATATTAGTTTTTATTTGGAGAAAATTTACAACATCGAAAATATGTAGCAATCATCACTAGTAATCCCCCAAAAAGGACTATTTTGGAATGTAACTTTCAGATTCCAGATGCTATATGGTTCTTGAATGGAAAATCCACACTAAATTACAACACAAAACTTCCAATTTGAGGGAACACCTGTGGCCATACTCAATCACTCAAACTCAAAACATCAGTGATCATTATAATGAAAAGATAAAATAAAATTATTTTTGATATGTTTTGCAGATTTACATGGAAAGCAGCAAAAGTTTTCCCATATTTACCATACTTGTAATTTCCAAGATATAACACATTGATTGATTTTTTACAGCAAATACTTGATTCAATATAATACAACAATACCACCAATGTTTGATCCTCAATTATTTCAAAATAGTTAGCACAAAAACTTCAATAAAGAGCAACAATTATAAATAAAAAATACATCAATTAATAATCAATACAAAAAGGATAAGATTTTTGTTGAAGCTTGATAAACAACTATAAATATTGGCAGTCCACTGCAACTAGTGGTGTTGTTCAAAGAGAAATACTACCTAGAGAACTCATCTTCCAAATTCTTTTCTCTGTCCATGAAGCTTTTTTCTATCCTCAAAATAGAATTCGCAATCAATCTTTTAGGTTTCTGAAGCGGCCCAATGGCCTTGCCAAATGAAGCAGTGAATTTCATTGATTTTCATAAAATGCTTCTAGTATTAAAAAAATATAGTTTGACCATGTGATAGACAATTCAAGCAAGTAAAAAATTGTGTAAAATATTTCATAGAAGACTTCATGTTAAAAGGAAAAGTTGCATATTTTGGATAGAAAAAACAACTTAATAGAGATTGTCAATATTACAAAACAATAGACTAGATATAAAACTATAGGTAGAACTAACAAAATCCTAATTGTAATACATTTGATTGATTATTCTAAGTGAAGCCAACTAGATACATACAATTTTTCATTTTCAACTTTATTTCCATATCATTATTGGAGGTGGAAGCTAACTTGCATGCATCTCGCAAGGTTGTTTTAGCAAGAGTATGTGTTGCATTCTCATATTCCACACTTTATTTTCCATGAACAATCGCAACGGGTATTGGAGAAATTAGTTGCTACATCATTTGAGTTGTCGGTTTTAACCTTCTATTTACTTGAGGTATTGATCCTTCCCCTTCTTCTTGGTTACCAATCTCATCTTTCTCCTGTATCCAACATAGGAAAAATTTGGGTTCAGGAAGAATAAATATATTCATATGATGTTTTCAAATTTTAAATTATGCATTTATATTATTCAACTACTATAAAAATAGTGATAGGAATACCGTAAATATAACCAAACCTTTTCTTTGAAGTGGTTTGTTGCAGATGCCCCTGCTAGCACAAAATCATTGAAAATAAATGGTCAACAATAATTAAAACTTTTTCCCCTAGCATGAACATTGACTTAGTCTTCATAAAGAAACATAAACCATATCAAAATACAAGGAATAAACAAAAAGAACACCATTGATATAAATTCACAGAAGTTGAAGAGGTTAGTGAGGAAACTCACTCAAAGTTTTGTCATTCATCAATTATTTCTTCATGTGATAAGAATTTTGACATTGTTTGTGTTTTTCTTAAATAGCAACATATTTATGGCTTGAACTTTCAAAGGATAGGCATGGATCCTTGGATGCATATGCAAGATAGATTTTATTCTTCTATGGTAGGAATCCAACCAGATATGTACAAGGAAATGGCTGCAACAACACTGCAAGAAACAAGGAGGGTTACTTGTTCAAATCATCTTTTGCAATTTTAACCCCAACAACATGTTCAATCACGACAACTTCATTGTGTACTGAAACACATTTTTCAACAGTTCAAGAGGTGTTCAATTCGAGGAAAGTATGGCATAAAAATATAGTCCAATTTATTGGTGCTTGCACAAGGCCACCAGATTTGTGCATAGTAACAAAGTTTATGTCTAGTGGTGATTTATGTCTAATTGTAATACATTTGATTGATTATTCTAAGTGAAGCCAACTAGATACATACAATTTTTCATTTTCAACTTTATTTCCATATCATTATTGGAGGTGGAAGCTAACTTGCATGCATCTCGCAAGGTTGTTTTAGCAAGAGTATGTGTTGCATTCTCATATTCCACACTTTATTTTCCATGAACAATCGCAACAGGTATTGGAGAAATTAGTTGCTACATCATTTGAGTTGTCGGTTTTAACCTTCTATTTACTTGAGTTATTGATCCTTCCCCTTCTTCTTGGTTACCAATCTCATCTTTCTCCTGTATCCAACATAGGAAAAATTTGGTTTCAGGAAGAATAAATATATTCATATGATGTCTTCAAATTTTAAATTATGCATTTATATTATTCAACTACTATAAAAATAGTGATAGGAAGACCGTAAATATAACCAAACCTTTTCTTTGAAGTGGTTTGTTGCAGATGCCCATGCTAGCACAAAATCATTGAAAATAAATGGTCAACAATAATTAAAACTTTTTCCCCTAGCATGAACATTGACTTAGTCTTCATAAAGAAACATAAACCATTTCAAAATACAAGGAATAAACAAAAAGAACACCATTGATATAAATTCACAGAATATTGACAACAAAAGAAGAAGTGAATTTGCTAGGTAGTAGCTCAAAACCTTGTAGTGGGAAGATGCCCTCAATCTTGAGTAATATCTACATGCCAAGGAATGAGTTGTGACACTTTTTTCTTATGTTTAATATTGAATAATTTCAACTAGAGCTCCAATGTTTACTTTAGATAAATAGTATTGGTGTTGATAAGCAATGTGGCCCTCCATAATTGGGAATGACACAACTGTTGGGGTTCGCACAGTTATTGTAGATTCAATGTCTTTCATGTCTCACTAACTAGTGTGGCTGTAATTATTAATGATAATCCTGAGCAAGGGAACAAATTCTCAATATTTCTCCCCGAAGGAATCTATTGAGAGTTTAAAGTTCCAGACCTTCCAGATTCACCCAAACTTGTATACATGGTAGCAACTTGCAATGCTAAGAGTCTCTCACTAGTATGAGGCCAAAACTACATTAATCTGGAATTCAATTAATTATGATTGAAATTATTTCTATCACCCACTGCTAAATACAACTAAATCATTTTGATAATTGATTCGACTAAAGGTCAAGTTGATCGCATGAGAGAGACCTGCATCTTAGTTTCCCTTTCTATAGTATAATTTCAATCATGTAGCATAGCTTTTACACTTTCTTCAATGCAATGATTCTCTCATTCTGCAACTCCATTATGTTCAGGATTATATGGGGCTATCAGCTCCCTCTTAATCCCAGATTCCTTACAAAAGGCTATAATTTCCTTGGATGTGTATTCTCCTCCATTATCATACCTTAATATCTTAATTCTTCTTTCTGTACGGTTCTCTAATTCAGTCTTTGAATTCTTGAAATTTGGTAAATACTTCATTCTTCGATTTGATTTCATTAAGTAAACCCAAATAATCGAAGGAAAACCCAATTCAAACATTTGGTTGAAGAGGAACTAGATATGGATAACTATTTTAATAAGCGGGGTATATCTATGTTTGGTTCGCTGAAGCATGGTATAACTAATGATAATGATGGATTCTCTAGAACTTCTAGAAGTAATGGGATCTCTGCAAGAGGTAGCCAAGGAGAAGGTGACTTGTTGAACACAATAGGGTCTAAATCCTCTGGTATCCAAGCACTAAAGATCAGTGATGATGAAAATAAGTCTAAAGATGAAGATGAATATTATGAATTTGATTCAGTGAAGCCTATGGGGTATAAGCAACCGATGTTAAGTATTGTTGAAAAATAATATCCAAAAACAAGTAGTGTGAAGTTTACTGGGGATTCTAATTATTAAGCAAATCAATATTTGACAGACACAATATCTCACCATTAACAATAAAGGCAACCAACACAGTGGGATATGAGTGTATCACCACTATGAAAGAATAAACTCTTTCATCTATTCTTAAAGGCAAGGATGTGTTGTCCAAGGCTCAAACTTGCACCGAAAAGACAATAGTATTTATGTTTCATGCGATTGAGGTGATAGTGAAATCGCCATTCCTCCAAGATCATAAAAGGTCGCCAATTCTTGTTCTTTTCATTTGCCCCACTAGGGAACTTGAAAGTCAAATTGTTGTTGAGGCCAATTTTCTATTTAGATTCCATGAAAATATTGGTGTAAAATTAGTTAGTGGGGGCACTAAATTACCAAGAGAGCAGAAATGGCTACAAAAAAACCCTTGCCAAATATTAGTGGCCACTCCTGGAAGGCTTTGAGACCATATAGATAATACCCCAGTTGTATCAATTCATTTAATGGGTGTGAAAGTGCTCGTACTTTGATGAAGTCGACCATTTGCTAGATATGGGGTTCCATAGGGATATTGATAAGATAATTGTTGGTGTGCCTAAAGAGAGGCAGACACCTATTTTAATTTACAGTTCTGGAAGAGGTTCACAAATTTTCCTAGATTTCTTTAAAATAGGATAACAAATTTATTAATATAGTTGAAGAGGGTAGTGAGGAAACTCACTCAAAGTTTTGTCATTCATCAATTATTTCTTCATGTGATAAGAATTTTTACATTGTTTGTGTTTTTCTTAAATAGCAACATATTTATGGCTTGAACTGTCAAAGGATAGGCATGGATCCTTGGATGCATATGCAAGATAGATTTGATTCTTCTATGGTAGGAATCCAACCAGATATGTACAAGTAAATGGCTACAACAACACTGCAAGACACAAGGAGGGTTACTTGTTCAAATCAGCTTTTGCAATGTTAACCCCAACAACATTTTCAATCACGACAACTTCATTGTGTACTGAAACACATTTTTCAACAGTCCAAGAGGTGTTCAATTCGAGGAAAGTATGGCATAAAAATATAGTCCAATTTATTGGTGCTTGCACAAGGCCACCAGATTTGTGCATAGTAACAAAGTTTATGTCTAGTGGTGATTTATTTTCATATATTCAACACTATGGAAGGTTTTCAAAAGTTTTTGTGAGACAAATAATGATCCAACTTGATTTTGGACTAAAAGTTCTATGTGAAAAAAATCGTATACATGGGGACTCAAAACCAAATAATTCTCCTTTCAACAAATTACAAGAATGTAGTACTGAAAATTAAATAATCCAGGATAGCAGAAACATTGTTTGGTTCACCTTTGTACATAACAATTGAGATTATGAAATTTCGAAAGAGTGATGGTCGTGAAAGAATTCATGAAGGTTGTATATATGAAGATGACTGGGAGAAGGAAACCTCTTTCTCTCCACAAAAATTCCCCAAAAAAAGGATTTTAACAAAATAAGTAGTAATATAAGGCAGACCCAATTCAAACGTCCGGTTGAAGAGGAACTGGATATGGATAACTAGTTTAATAAGCGGGGTATATCTATGTTTGGTTGGCTGGAGCGTGATAGAAATAATGATAATGATGGATTCTCTAGAACTTCTAGAGGTAATGGGGTCTCTGCAAGAGGCAGCTAAGGAGAAGGTGACTTGTTTAAAAAAAGAGACCCTAAATCCTCTGGTATCCAAGCACTGAAGATCTGTGATGACAAAGATGAGTCTAAAGATGAAGATGAAGATGATGAATTTTATTCAGTGAAGCATGTGGGGCACAAGAAGTCAATGTTGAGTCCTGTTGAAAAAGCAGATCCAAAAACAAGTAGTGTGAAGGTTATTGGGGATGTTAATTATTTGAGCCAATCAATATTTTACCAGCACAATATCTCACCATTAACACTCAAGGCAACCATCATAGTGGGATATGAGTGTATGACCATAGTGCAAGAAGCAACTCTTCCATCTATTCTCAAAGGCAAGGATTTTTTCACCAAGGCTAAGACTTTCACTAGCAAGACAGTAGCGTTTATGTTTCCTGTTATTGAGGTGATAGTGAAATCACCATTCCTCCAAGATCATAAAGGGCCACCTATTTTTGTTCTTATCATTTATCCCACTAGGGAACTTGAAAGTCAAATTGTTGTCGAGGACAATGTTTTTTTTAATTTCAATGCAAATATTGGTGTACAAGTAGTTCGTGAGGGCACTAAATTACCAAGAGAAAAAAAATGGCTACAAAAAAATCCTTTCCAAATATTAGTGGCCACTCCTGGAAGGTTTTGGGACCATTTAGAGAACACCCCAGTTGTCTCAAGTCGTTTAATGGGTGTGAAAGTGCTTGTACTTTGATGAAGTCGACCATTTTCTAGATATGGGGTTCCATAGGGATATTGATAAGATAATTTTTGGTGTGCATAAAGAGAGGCATACATGTTGGACATTGGTTTCAACGCTCCCCATGTGTTTCACGACATGGACTAACCGCCTCTCGTGGATCCTAACTCTGGAAATCGTAGCGAAGACTAACGCCTACAGGCTTTGGTCTAACGGCAATCGTCATTCCAACAAGTGGTATCAGAGCGACAGGTATCGAGTTCAAAACTCACCCGACTCACGCTAGGGGGGAGATTGTTGGACATTGGTTTCAACGCTCCCTGTGTGTTTCACGACAAGGACTAACTGCCTCTCGTGGATCCTAACTCTAGCGATTGTAGCGGAGACTAACGCCTGCGGGTTTTGGTCAAACGGCAATCGTGATTCCAACAATACACCTATTTTAAGCTACAGTTACGAAAGAGGTTCACAAATTTTCCCGGATTTCTTTAAAACATGATGACGATATTATTAATACAGTTGAAGAGGGAAGTGAGGAAACTTACTAAAAGGTTTTTCAGACATAAATTATTGCTTCACATGAAACCAAAGTATAATAAATAATATAATAACCAATTTTTCATCTTTAGCCAAACAAATTTAAGCTATGAGTTGAAAGAAATTGAAAGTTGAATATAAAAGTCGTAATTTTATAGGCCACAGGCACATTAAAGTCCAAAGCATTTGGTATCTCAGAGGTTCAAGTTCCTTGTAAAATAGTCTTAATTAGATCACTCAAATTCTTGAATAAAAGTCACCAGTACACTTGGTTGATAGTCTACACTAGAAGCAAGTACAAGGAAAAATGAGAAGAGAGAGGAGGGTTCAAAGATAAGATGTATATACATGGCAGATGGAAGAAGAGAGGGACAAGGAAGCCAATCATTACCTGAAAGGAAGCTAACCATATTAGATGGTTTGTAGGATCTCTAACTTAGAATCAAGGAGAGTACAAAATTTCTCAACCAGATGATGGATTTCATGTCCCTTCCACAACAATTTGTAAATCTCCCTAGTAGTAACTGAACTTGGTAGTGCCAAAATTCCTTCTATGTTGGCTCGAGGAACCAGCCCTATTACTTTAGCATCAATGCTAGCAAACTTCTCTTTCATCCAACAATGTCTACTTAACGTATAGATGATGTTGGCAATCAAATTTTTGATGGACTATGAATATCAAAAGGCTTGATAATTGAATTTGGAATTTATAAATATATAATGAATGTCCATGGTTTTTCAACTCATAGAAAATCTCATTTGATAGACTGAATATGACAAGTTGTGCCTTGTTATGATGGAAATGTTTTTGCTATTGGAAAATACATCGAGGAATACTTTTCATCCTCAATGATGATGTAGATGAATTTTGTGGAAGAAGTTCCACCTATCAAGACATGAATGTGAGTTAAGAATCCAATGGCAGAGCCTTAGGAAAAAATCTAGGCAAAAAGTTCATGATTATATAGTATAATTTTCAAGGGTGTTAGTGTGTCAATGTGGGATTTGGTAAGCGGATACGATTTAGAAAAACTGCCTTCATTATGCGGGGATGAGCTTAACATATTAAAAAAATGTTGTTAAGCCTAAGAATAAAATATGAGAACATTTTGTGAAGTCTAGGAAAAATCACATTTTCTTGTTTTTCAGAACTTAAACATAGGCATGTAACAATCACCCACATTTTTCAAAATCATGGTATATAGAATGGATGTTATTTTCTTGGTTAGAAAATGTATTCTTTATATTAACTGAGCCAAGGTTGGGTAGAAATACACATGAAAAAAATTAGGGGAATTTTTCTTCATGATTTTTGGAATAGATTTCCCCACTAGCTACTCAAGACATTCCAATATAAACAATACCATTCACACAAACTAGATTGTCGATAGAATAAAATTTTCTCAGAAAAAGAGGTGTAAATTCTAACTATAAAAAAAGAGAGGGGATGAGTAATATGATGACTCCTATTCTTTTTTAGACAGAGGAACAGTTGGAGGGAGGGTATGAGTCTGAAATATCCATTTGGAGGTCTACAATTGGTAGGTCTCAGTCTGAGAAGGCCCTTAGAGGAAAATTTCATGTTATTCAAGTTCCTCCATTATGGTTTTTTCATTGAATATCATGTGCTTGGGTGAAACCCATCAATTCTATGCACTCAGGGAGTTGGTTCGGGTACACAAACCCTTTATCATTTTCCTTCAAGAGACTATATTCTATCGTGAAAATGCACGGGAAACTATTTTGTCGGTATTTCCTAACTGGTTTGTATGTGTGTTAGATGCCCATGGGCATTCTGGCGGTATTCTTTCTATTTGGAATACTAAACATTTCACATTTCACTTGTTCTATATTGAAGTGGGTATCATTTTGACAGGTCACCAATTGGGGTTTGCACAATGCATGATTTTATCAACTTGTATGCTCGATTCAAAGGTAGGAAATATTTTTGGGGGTAATTAGCAACTTCATGGGTCCTGGGGTTGGATTCTATTATTCTTGATAGATATATTAACTATTCTTTGGGTAAATAGGAGATATGGGGGGTCAATGCATATGTAGATCCATTGATGGATTATTTTGTTGATTTGATGAAATTTTATGACCTATGTGACATTGTCCCGATGCCTCTGGTTCCGATATGGAGGAACGATCGCACTGGGCCGACTGGCATCTCAAAATGTCTGGAGTGTTTCTTGGTTAAAAATTCATTGATTTTAATAATGGAAGGGTTAACCTCATTGGTCTTCTCATCCTTTCTTTACGACCATCATCCTATTGGGATGTCATGGGAGGGTCGAGAGAAAAAGGGTCATTTCCCCTTCAAGTTTAATTCAACCTGGATTTGTGATAAAAAAAATTAATGCTCTTGTGATGGAAGTATGGAAGAGTTCAGTTCTCAATTATATTGGCGGGCATATGGGGAGAATTATTACTAAACTCTAGATGCTAGAAAAGGAAGCCCCCATGTGGACCATATTTAAGAAAGAGGAAGCATATAAGGCCCTTTTGGACATTAATATTGAGCTGGGGTATTATGAAAACCCTGATGATCCTATGTTCTTGTCGGATTCATATAAGAGGAGGATTATTAAGTTGGAGGGGAGGAAAAACAACATTCTAATGTCACGGGAGGCTGAAAGAAGGTTGCAAAGTAGGGCTCTATGGGGGGTGGCAGGGTGATAGAAACATGAAGTATTTCCATGTGTGTGCAAATAACATGAAACAACGTAATTGTATAAGGGGTATTGTAGGGTAAAAGGAACAACAATTATTTGAGCAGGAGGCGTACAGTCGCTTCAAGACTTTCGGAGGGCCACAAATTATTTTGGTGTCTGGGGACAAATCATTAGGGAGAAATATATTAAGCACCATTTTCTCACAACATGATCAAAGATGGGGGAAAATAACACTATAGGAGCATGATACATTTGGCAGAGTATGTGGAAAAATTGTCATTGGTTATTGGGATTTTTGAGATGGTATATGGGGGATGGTCAAAGGGAATAGATCGAGTTAGATGCCTTGTTTGGTTTCGATGGATATCATAGTTTGTCAATCTATCTCATCACCACTTTACATGAGAAGGGTATTTAGAATTTCGTTCACATAGCTTGCAGGCACGGACAGCTCAAGGAACACTTGTCTTGGCAAAAGGCTACAGATATTGGATTGAAAGGTATGTTGGAATTAGAATGGGAAGCCTTTATTTCTTACCTGTATGTGTCGTGTATAAATATTGGAGTCATAGAATATCGGTTACAACAGGATGATATACTGAAGAATGAAAGTCTGATTGTTAAAGAGATTTATAATTTTCTTTCATTGACTGGTCAACATTTCTGCTATAAGACTTGGTACTTGGTTGCATGGGGATGGGGGGTACCAATAGAGTTACTTTGTTTTGAGTTGTTGGCCATTCACCACCATATTCTTAGTTGGGACATTTTATAGGGTAGATGATTCCTTGGCCTGGGTATTTTCTCATTGTGCACGAGCAAAGAGGAGAAGGTAGAACATTTGTGCATCTATTGCACCTTTGCCAAGGAAGGGGTGTAGAACATCCTTAAACTTAACAATAACAGAATAACAACAACATTGGAGCATTGGTTTAATATTTCGTTTAATTATTTCCCTACATTTCGTACTCTCCCATTCCATGTCATATGGGACATATGGAAATGTCGAAATATGTGGATGTTTAACAATAAGAGCCCGAAGGTTTAGGAGGTGATCTAGAAGTCTATTTCATACTTTTCGGAGATAGGACCCAAAAATTATATGGTAAAGAGGAGGAAGGTTGTCATCAAGAACAATATGGGGACATCCTAGTATATATTTTGATGGGGCTAGTCAACATTGGAGGTGTGGGTGTGGGGTAGTCATTTTTCTAGAGCCAGGGAGATGTTATCACTTCTGGTGGTAGGGTGGATTGGGGACTAATAATAGAGCAGATATCATCACACTTTGGGGTGGCCTCAAATTTTTTATGTGGTTGGGATTGAGTGAATAAGTGTGTTCAGGGACGCAAAATGTATAATTGACTGGGTTAAGTATTATACTCTCTTCAATCCTCATATATTGACAAATTGGATGAGGCATATCAGGTCTTTGGAGACTTCCTTTCAGCATATTTCATATACTCACATCTATAGAGAGTTGAAATAGATAGGAGACCTTCTATCGAAAAGGGGAATCAACTCCGGCACTGTTAAGTATCACTTTGTAGCATTCACATAAGGCAGAGTTATGAATGCAGGGACCATCAACATCAACTTGAACCTATCTAGAGGGTGCAATTAAATGACTTTTGGAAAGACAGAAATGAAGGATAGTCATAGATAGTATTTGTTTTTGTTTGAGAATGTAATGATAAAACTTGTCTAGACATCATATGTATAAACGTTTTCAATGGATAATATAGGATATAGTTACAATATGTAATAGGAACAAGGAAATAAACACACTAGGAATAGTATTCAATGGAGAAAAAGTATGGAAAACATCATATAATGTACTCTCTTTTTGTTTTTAATGGAAAGAAAGCATTTATTTTCGTGATGAAAAAAAATATTGTCTTCATGAAGATTCTATTCCACATTCCTACATTTTTCACCTTTGTGTTCTATGTTTCTCATACATCCTTATTACACACAGCATTTGGCAGAGGATTATGATGGCTACAATTAAAAAATTTAACACTACAATGCATTCTATTATTTCCTCTCTCTCCATTTATTTTAAATAAATAAGTTACATACCTTCCTCGATAAACCGAAAATCCACCAACTCATTATGTCACTATTACCCTGCTAACGAAGCACACAACCATCATTTAGCTAATTGAGCGTCTGGACCATGTGTGGCAATTTCTGTGGAAGAATTATTAAGAGGTACAGATTTTCATGGCGAGGCATGATATGTTGTTTTCCATGAACACCAATCCTATGAAATTGCAGCCCCAGAGTCTAGCGATGGATGACAGGATTATCTAGGCTCTATGTATATACAACGACATGCAAGTTGTGACATCCTCCAATATTCACAGCCATGACGGGGTTGTGTGATAGTTGCATGCACGCTCTCTTGCAGTTGGCTTTCTTTTGCAATGCTCGCTTGAACTTTCAGCTCCTGGATGTCAACTTGCACCCCCTCGAGCATGGTCTTGTACTGCATTTTCATGTATGTCCACCTGTCCTCTGACATACATCACATGCGAAATGCACATAGGAATCATTGTGAAATGTGCACCACCATAACCCAGCTCGCAAAATATTTTGCATGGTTTCCTTCCCTAGATAATGATCGTCGGCAACCCCTCCATGAGCTTCGTCTAAGATTGCAAGTCTTTCATACTCCAAAACATATTTCCGTAGAGCATCATCTGCACCCATTTTGTACAATTGCCCGGAAATAATAGTGAAGTTTGTTACGCATGCCATGATCTCTTTATTCTACTGTATGGTATATTCCTCAAGCGCACGTCCAGTAGTAAAGAACTGAATAATATCATGGAAATTCACATCAACTACCTTGATCAAAAACAATTGCGCATCTGGTAATCCATCCTCTAAGTTCATAGGTTCTTCACCAATCTCAATGTGTAACAGACGGTCTGGCCCAGTATTTAGTCTTCCTGGTTTCACAATGATCTCAAAGTCATACTGTTGGAATAGTAACAACCACTTGCAGATCTTCCCCCCCAACACAGGCTTATTGACCAGGTACTTTAAAGCAAAGTGATCAGTAAACATCTTGAAATGTCCTCCTAACAGGTAGTGGTAGAATTTCTGCAGTGTATATGCCATTTCTAATCCATCTCTTTATGTGGTTGAATAATTATGTTTTCTATGCTTGAGAGTTTTTTACTGGCATAGGAAATAGGGTGATCAATCTCTCCAGCTCCTGTTTGTGCTAAAATAGCTCTGAGCGCGATACAGGAGGCATCAACATGCACATGAAACACCTTAGACCAATTTGGAAAGACCTATATGAGCGCAGTGACCATCTTTTCCATCAACAAATCGAAACTCTTATGACATTTCTCATCCCAACAGAATGTCGCATCCTTCTTGAGCAGCTTCTCCATGGGCGCAGTTATCAATGCACAACCCTGAATGAAATTTCGATAATACCCATTGTGCCCCAATATTGAGCACAGTTGTTTGACATTCTCAGGTATCTCCAGATTAACTATTATTTCGATCTTCGCGGGATCTATCATCAACCCTTGATGGAATACAATGTGTCCCAGCAGTATCCCGAATGTCACACTGAATATACATTTCTTCAAGTTCAGTGAGATCTGATACTTTCTACAGGTATCCAACATTAAGTGCATATTGGAAACATGTTTTTTCAACAACCCAAAAATAGTTCAATCATCAAAGTACACTTCCAGGATATTATGAATAAACTCCTTGAAAGTAGCTACTAATATGCACGAGAAGATGGAAAGCGCATTCTTCAAGCTAAAGGGAATGAATGTATACTGGAAAGATCCCCATTCAGTTGCAAAGGTAGTCTTACTGCGATCTTCTGGCACAATCTTGATCTGATGATACCCTGAAAAACCATCTATGAATGAGTAAGATTCTTGTCCTCCGAAATTGTCTAGGATCTCATCAGAGAATGGAGTTGGGAATGGATCATGCACACAGACATCATTCAACTTGCGCAGATCTACACATATCATTATTTATCATTTTTTCTTCTTGTCTTGTACTACAATGGGACTCACCCAATCAGACTCTTCTATTCGTTGTATGATTCCTACAGCAACCATCTTATCCAACTATTATTTTACCTTCTACTTATATTTTGGATTCAATCAGTATGGGCGTTGCTTCACTCGGCGTGCATTAGGTTTCAAAGTGATCTTCATGACTCCAATATCCCCAATTATTCCTTTCAACTCTGAAAACTTTGTAGGGAATAAGTCTTGATACTCCGTCAATAGCTCAGCAAATTTTCCTATTGTATCACCATCCCAATAGTCTCCAATCTTTGCTAAATTTGGTTTCTCTTCAGATCCAATTTTCAAATGCCGAATCTTTAAAGGTTTTGTGACATCTAGAAAAGTGATTGAGGGCCCAGCAACCGTGCGTTGTCCCTTAGATTCTGGAATGGTAATATTCCTTGGATCGTCTTCATTCTCTTCAACCATCAGATTTCTGTGATTCACAATATTCTTCATCTGCGCATCCCATGCTAGCGAAGAGCACTCCTTTATTGGCTTTGTTGTGTCAAAGACGACTTCTTGAATGTTATGCAATTATTTACCAATCTTTTCAAACCCACTCTCAAAGCTTAATGTTAGAATGAAACTCTCCATTAGCACGGACCATTCACTAGTACCTCGGCGTAGCTCTATCTCCAGATGCCAATCAGCAGGTACCTTCCCACATGTATGAATGAACATGTGGACCCATTCAGTTCTCGATTCTACACTCCATACCTCATTCCATCTAGCCAAATGTCTGTGTGGATCATCCTTTCCAGAGTAGACTTCTTCCATTCTGATAGTTGGACATTCAAAGCATAATCCCATCAGTCTCGTGCATTCATCCTAGTTTCCCATGTTTTCTTTATGAGTCTCGTGTAGTCTGAGATCCAAGGCATGGAATATCTATCCTTCTGGAACATTTATTTCCAGTTCTCCTAAAAACATGTTTACGTTAGTTAACCCATCATAATGTGGTAATTCGCGTACCTCAAATGTTATGCATCGAATAGATCTGATCACTCGATTAAAACCCAGCACAGATACTTCATGCAACCGGTTCTACCAGTTTTCCAATTCTTCATCATAATCTGAGAAGCAAGAGTTGTCATTTTCCTAATTAATATTTCTGTCATCCGTTGGGTTGATCCAATCTTCCTCACGTAGGGTCAACTTATAGATCTAGTCAATATCATCATCAACGTGTACAGGTTATGTGTATCTCGCTCCTTCTACAGGATCTAGGGGAATGAAGACTCTGGTTCCATTGCTTTCAAATTCCATTATTATTTTCTTCGGGTTTATAATACCATCCATATGAACAGCCCATTCTAATCCCAACAGCGCAAGATAAGGATCAGCATCATCCACAATTGTATAACTTCTAAGTCTGCAAGCACCTTAACACCTTTAATACTGAATACGACCTACGACAGCCTTCCTAATGGAATGATTTTGTGTTGATTTTCCATGCATTGTTGAATGGTAGACCATTCTAGCTTGGGTTCTCCCATGCGCTGCCAAGTTTTATTAGGTAGGAAATTTGCATCGGACCCCATATCTAATATAAACTGATCCATATTATAAGCATTGATCTGTGCGATCATACGCATTTATCTCCTCGTCCTCTTCTTATTCTTATAGTTTTTTTGACAGCTTTTTGTTCTACTAGCGGTTGTTCCTTTTCTGCACAGTTATCTATCATACCGCCTTTTTATTGCGTAGTAACTTAATGCAAGATTATAAGAACAGTTTAATTTCTTCATCTACCCCGGTCTCCTTCATGGGTCTGCCTGATGTTACTGTCCTTCCCTCTGAAAATTCCTTTCATGCTTCAAAAAAGTCTCCTTTTCACGCTAAAAATCCATCTTTGTTCTCAGGTGCCTTACTAATCCAAAGGTCATTATTTGGCTTCCCTCCCTTATATTCATTAGTGGCTTTACCACTCCTAGTGACCACATTTACACTAGGATATTCCTCACAGGCTTCTACTCTGACCATCTGAAGATTCTACGTCGGAGTCTACGTCTTTTTATCCTGCATCATAGCAATTAAAACAAGGAAATATTTTATTACATGGTCAAACTATCTACAATACCTGCATGATTTTCGCGCCAGATTTGGAAAGTCGTGCGCATAGTGGCCAGCATCTCCGTAGTTGTAGCAAATAACCTGACCCCTTCCTCGACCAACTAATCCACCTCCTCTTCCTCTTCTTTTGTTATAAAATCCACCACGCCTAGATGGGGATGCTGGTGAGGTAGGTTTTTCCTGCATTATATATTATTTCAGCTTTTTCCAACATCATATCATAAGTTCGATAGTGTTTCTCATCATGTCCCAGTGACTAACAGAATCTACACAATAGTTGCTTCAGCTCAGGTTGATATTTTTCGACCCTTGGACAGAAATTTGTTTCATGCAAACCTGCAACTTGACAGATTGTGCACCATATTGGCCCAGCGACGCTCTTCAGTGTGCTAGTTATGCCAGTGTTCAGATAATTATTGAATACGGGACATTGATCCTTATGGTGCCCAACATATTTTCATTTTATGCACCAGGCCTCTGTGCATATCTCCTTGCCCTTATATTTCCGCAAATTTTGAATCTCCAAATGCATTTCTTCTAACTGCCTCTGAATCTACTGAGTACCAAGCGCAACAGGTGTTGGGGTAGATTCTATTTTCATCACGATATTCACAGCCTGAGCCTATGTGGAAATCTTCTATTGACCCAAGAGTTGTCACAAATGTGGGAGCACCATAGAAATAAACCACTCCTTGCGTTGGGTATCATCGATAGTAAATCCACCATCTCTGATAGTCCGCTTCAGCCTCTGATCTACCTCCCACATAAATTCATTTACCTCCTGATGAATCTCTTTCATTTCTGTAACCAAATTCGCATATGACTTAGGCTTCTTGATTTTTTCTTTTAGGGAATCTTTCATTTCATCCAGAGTGGAATTAGGGTTTTCTTGGACATATCTGATATACCAATCCAATGCGCGATCTTGGAAAGCAGTGGTTAACTACGCTTTCTTAATATGATCATTATTAAAAATTGCTCAGTATCTTCATTCCCAATACCTCTTAAAGTAGGTAGATTCATTGATGCATCCGTATCTATACTTGGGGGAGGTGGAGGTGGAGATGGAGTGCGAGGGGGAGTAGGCGCTTTGTGAGATGAGTGTGGAAGTGGAGTGGATGGGATCTAAAAGATGGTCAAGGCTCTTTGATCGTTTTTATTTGATAAAACTTCTTCTCGAGATACTTCCTCTTCTTCAGAGTGCACAAATTCACTAGATCTACTAGTTTCTGGTTCACCGTCACTATCAGATCTACGCTTGAGAGGACTATAAATAAATCATTTTTCAGGGTCTTCATGGTAAATTCTTCCACTGCGCGTAGTCGAGCCTCTTCGGTACATTCATGCAATATTTTGGCATAGCGAACCATGTTCACATAATAGAATCTTCATAAATAACTTCAAAGAGCATAGGAACTTACCTCTAGGACCCTTGAAAAATATTATTTCTGCTTCAGAGTATGACACAAACTAATAAATAGAAAATTCAGTCACAAATCCTCCCAAGACACGATCGATCCAATGATATTTCGTGTGGGTGATATTATTATATGTCTTTTCTAATTGTTGAATTAATTCAGGAGTCCACTCAGTCACTGTGTCGTCCTTCGCATAGGTATTGAATTCAGTCAATTGCGACAACCACTCGTGTAGCTCAGTTACAAAGGAATAAAACAATATCTCATGAACTTTTGTATAGATGTACTTTTGAACCCACTTTCAGGTGATATCTTAGAACTTCGATTCTCTTGGATCGCGAATTCAAGGATCTTTTTATCCATCCAATATTGCAATTCATTCTGCCTAGGGTGCCACAAGAGCAAATCTCCCTCAAAATGATCTCGGTCCCAGAAACAGAACCATTTGTTGGCTTGAGAGGTACTAATCTAGGTTCATAGTTTATCATGCAACCAAAAAACCAGCAAACTACTGGCATTTTTGGCAATGACCTGCTTGCATAGATAAAAATCTCACCCGATGCAATATAGGGGGGTGCTTGAACCAGGCTTCCGCACAATGAGGAAGAAAATAATGTGGTGGCCCTAAACAAGTCGATTGCAGATTTATTATAGATTGGAAACAGATGCATGAAATTACAGATCAATACTTATTAGATCAATATAGAGAATGCAATTAAAATATGGATCGTAGATTGACTTCGTTGTAGATATATATAAGAACATAACCATATCTATGTAATGCGCAATAACTTAAGTATATGTATCCATGTATTCAACCATCAATATATATCCATGCATAAATAATAGATCTACTCGCACATATACAATTAATCATAACGGAAGTAACCGATCTCAAAGCAGAAACAGTAAACAAATAGCACAGTGCTTTGCCAAAACCAATCTTTGTATTAGATTCCAATAGTTTAGTACAAACAGAGTTTTCCCTTACAATTACCCTTCCGCACACACAGCCAGCGGAGTCCGCACATAGCTAGGACTAGGTCTCCGTGCACACAGCCATCAGGAGCCTTTCTACCCAAAACCCAGACTTACAAAATATATCACAGACGCATATACATACTTAGAACAAAAAATTACATGGCTCTTACTTAGACTATATCTACCTATTTATATCATCTTAGAGCGCAGATATTATGGTCTCAAACCATGGTTTGAAGCCCATAGTTTACCCTTACAACCCATTTACATAAAAGAGGGACTTTAACCCGCCCCAAAGCCCCATGAACTTTCCGTGCAGCACGCATATGCAAAAATATACAAAAATATACTCAAAAATATACTCAAAAATGTACCCCAGTGGACCCTGCGCCAACACTGCTACAGGGAGAAAACTCCTCATGTAGCAGCCTTTGCAGTGACAACAGTAATCCCTGAGATTTTGTTTTTTCACCCACGGGAAGCATGATGGAACCATGTATGCAACTATGAAGCGACACATCATCCTTAGGAAGGAATTCCACCAGCATTAGCAGCTTAGAAATCAGGGAAGCACCTGCACACACACAACAAAATTATCAATTAGGGTAATCATAAAGTTATGAAGACATGCACAAGAAAAAATCAAAAGAGTCAACTCACTCTAAGATAATGATGTTATATGGCCTAGGTCCAGCATGTAACTATCTCCATCAATTTGACCCACAGGTAGGCTCAGGTATGGAAACCCTCACCTCTTCCTTATGAATAAAATGACTAAAATGTGTAATGGTTGAGAAAAGAGTTTTAATAGGCTGGAGGTAGCTAGTGAACATGGCCACCCTCGGCTAATGAACTTAAGTTTGTCTTAGTCACCCATGCAACATGGATATGTCAACTCAAATTGAGGTAGTGCTCACGAAGAGTGGGGTGATAACCACAAGGAGAGGAGAAATGATTGCAAAGAGTGGGGACAACATTCCAAAAAAGGAAACTCGTGTATATGCCATGTCACCAAAGCACTCTGAGCCTTTACCCCAAAGAGAATATTATGTGTTGGGATCAACTTCATTTTCACCATCGCTCATTTCAAAAACAGATAGAGGAAGGATGATTTATTGTTATCGGACCACCTAGGGTGCCTCCGAGAAGTTTCGAACCCTGTCTGTAGGTGCTACAGAAGGAAGCTACATGCATGCCTAAGATGAAATAGGAGTGTCGAGAATAAGCTACAGGAGGAATTGATAGGTGAAAAAGAGCCACAACGGCCTAAAATTGTCTACAAACCATCAAACACATCCAGAGTTGTTTGACAAGAAGTAGGTGACATCCATCTTCCTTGTTTTTCCATCCAATTGCATAAGCAGTTTGCTTGAAATTTATAGACTGTAATAGTCAATTAAGGAGTAGGAGGTATTTTTTGAGATTGATGTGGGTATAAGTAGAGAAAAAGAGTTTGGTTGATATCAATTCTAGCATCCTTCTCACTCACTAACACCAAGGAATTTAACATTGTTTCACCATTGAGATTGTTTTAAAATTTTTGAATTCCACACCCAAGTAGCACCAAGGAGGGACTATAAAATAAATGGGGGGGGGGGATTTAACATAAGAGAACCCGCATACACGAAGAGGATTCACCAACACCCTCATTTAATGAACATCTTCAGAACACATCAATGGTTGGGTTTCTTTGAGTTTTTAAATGGGTATGATGATGATCTCACCCATGAACTTTCCATGGAATTACATTCTCAAGGAGAAGGCAATGTCATTATTGTTATCGGAGGGTTGGTCGTCTCTATAAGTCCTGAAAGAATAAGCAAAGTGACCACCTTGCCTCTATGAATTCGATGGAACAAAGAAGACAGGGCAGTGAGTGTCACAGCTAGGAAAAATTTCTTCATTTTGAAAGAGAAGCATGTGGAAGACAAGAATGGAATAAGAATAGAAATCCTACCTTACCCCTAGGATGAGGTGCCATACCATATCCTCAAGTATATATCTTGTGAAGGAAGATTGAGTTTGGTATATGCTTACCATTTCATATTGCTCCATGAGTTTAGATTCAATGCAGAATTTCCTCTCCCTCAAAGACTTAATGTTCCCCATTTTCTCCTATAGTCAATCATTGAGATGAGTCAGAATGTGAGGGAAGGAAAGCACCAACACTTAGCTCACCATGGCCTCATAAAGTTAATTGTGATGGATACTTTGAGCCACTTAATGACCCCTCTCTTATGGACTAATTTTGTGGACATGGATAGGGAAACTTTCATAGAAACCCAAGCCATCGCGCTTGGAGAAACACCAGACTCTAGCACTAGAGGTAAGGAAGGAAAAATAGAGGAAGAAGAGGGAGCAAAAACAAGGAGGAAGAGGCAGAAAAAAAAAAAAATAAGAGGAAGAAAAAAACTAAGGAAGAGGAGGCAGTAGAAACAGAGGAAGGAGAATCATGAATTAAATAAGAGGGGAAGAAACAAGTAGAAGGAACAATAATCCCTAAGGAGACTTCTAAAACCCAAGAAGAAGAAAAACAACCACATCATACAAGTCTCTGTCCAGGGGATACTGAGAAAGAAGTAGCTAGAAAATTGGCTACATTGGGAACACCAGCCAAACCCAGAGGAGACAATCAAGGCAAGGTCCCCTATATTTCCAAACATGGAAAAGCACCAGAATTAGGCAGGGAAAACCAGAAACTCCTACAAAGGTCCCTATCACTATCGATGAGTCACCAAGTAAAAAATAAGTAGGACCCGGTGAGGAAAAGATTGAGGAGGTCACATATCCTAAGACCAAAACCAAGTCACCTGTAGCATCTGCGGGTAGGCCCGCCACTAGGGAAATTACCTTCAAGAAACCCAAGACATGAGATTCCTTTGAACAAGAAGAAAAAGAGAATATGCAGGAGAAATAGGGGATGATATAGGAGTAGTACAAGGAGCTATAGGAAGAGAAAACCACCTCAAAATCAGTTGAAAAAGGCCTCCAAGAGTTTCAAGAACCTGATCCTCAGCATAGCTTGGAGTCCTACTACAAATTTATTGAAGGAGGAAGGATTATCCCTGAAAAAATTGTAATTCCACTCCTCTATGAGCTGGAGATAAAGAGAGGAAGAACTCATAGGTGGATGCAAATTTCCAAATCCAAGAATGTGGAATATTTGGGCCTCATGGAGGAGAAAGTCATTGAAATGGGTAAGGAATTGAGTGATTTGAGACTAAGGGAGTCTGTTATGAAGGAGCAGTTATAGGCAGAAAACACAAGGTTGAGAGAGAGGTTGCATGAGAAAGAAACACAACTTGCCACCATGGCAAGTCTCTCTATGGAATCCCTACAATGAAGGAATACATCAAAATATTATGCTCTCTTCCTCATAACAGTGATTGTAGTTCAAAATAAAAAATTTAGCACAAGATGGGTCTCTGCCTTTTCAAGACTACAGGAAGTTTATTGAGTTTTGCAAACAAAATAGTATGGAAGATAGGGAAAATTTAGTTGAATTCTATATGCACAATTTCATTTTGAAAAATCTAAATTTCTGGGATCCCAATTCAAGATTGGGAGACATGCAACTAATGGCTTTAGTATCTTGGTTGACTCATGAACAGAAAAGGGCTAAGGAAGTGAAAAAGGTAATGACAAAAGAAGAGAAGGACCCATTGTATGTCAGAGCAGCACTAGTAAGCCCTAGGGAAGTCATCAACAATCATAAGTCCATCTCCTAGGATGTTGCTTTATCACCCAAATATATTAAAACCAAGGAGAAAGTCATTCTACACTTTGAAGACACTTTTATAATGTTGGGAACAGAAAGTATGCAAGCTTGCCAGAGTAGATTGCATGCCTTACCCCACATTCTACAAGTCAGAGAATATTACTCTCCTGAAAGACAAGGAACGCCTTGGAGAGAACACCATTGTACAAGAGAGTCATGCAAAGGATGAAGATCAATTGGATAGGACTCAAAATCAGTCCACCGTTGCTGCTAGGCTTACAAGAAGGAATGAAATAAAAGAGCAGAAGGCATTAGGGGAATTTTGAGGTCTAAAATGGGTCTCCTAAGAAAAATGGACAACCAAAATAAAATTTATAAGAACCAATAAGATTCAAGATGATGATGTCAAACATGGGGGATGATTCGCCATTTTTGGAGTAAAAAAGTACAAATATTAAAACATAATAAAATAATAAAACTACTTTTTCAACTTATCTTCTTAAGGTTTTACTCAAATTTCGAGTGGGAGTACTCACTAGATGCAAAATTTAATTCCTCATCCAATGAGTACCTGTGTTGCATAATTTTGATGAACCCTACTACATGAAAAAATGAGAAATACATGAAAAAACGTGATTGCAATCATGTTTTTCATGTATTTCTCATTTTTCATGTAGCAGGGTTCATCGAAAGTATGCAACATGGGTACTCCTTGGATGAGGAATCAAATTATGCATCCAACGAGTTTTTCCGCTCAAAATTTGAGTAAACCTATAGGGAGATAAGTTGAAAATACGAGTTGAAAAATAGCTTTTCCTTTTTTCCCTCTAAAATTTCATGATGTAATCTAATCTTATTATATTGTTTCCATTATTATTTTATAATTTCCTTAAGAGGCCCATTTTATACCTCAAAATTCCCCTAATGAATGGACTAAGATAGAGACAAATTTGGGTTTTTACCTACCAGAAGGAACACCATCTTAGGTGCCTTTGGATGTCATAGAGGCCACCAGGTCCATGAATGATCTTCACATGGATTAATAAGTTGCTTAGAGGATGAGAAATGCCTTCACCAGGGGGATGATGATGAGTCCCATCAACAGGTATATCTTGGAGATCATTATGCCATCCTCTAGCCATAAGACTATAATTCTCTCAAATTAATTCACAGTTTTTGTTATAATATGCTTAGTAATAAGATTAAAATGTGTTTTTCATAGTATGTGGCCTAATGTGGTTTAATTGTAGGACATAGAATCAGTTTTTAGGAATTTACTATGCAGGGGCTTGATGGAGACAATCAAGAGATAATCTAGGGCGTTTGTCCATCTCCTTAAATCCCTAACTCATCTTGGGATCACAACATCCTCTCTCACTAGTTTGAATTCATTGACAGTCGAGTAAATCCTAGTGCAAGTGAAGCGCAAGAGGGACCAGATCCACCATTTCCGAGATCAAGGTGGAAATCACTCCTATTTTCAAGGGAGTTTCTATCAGCTACCATTTTGTATAAATAAACAATATCAAAAGCTTATTAGTATTCGAAGTTTTGACTTAGCTAGGAGTAGTTATTGAGCTTAGAACTTGACATTTTCACTTTTAAATTTTATTTGATGTATGAGACTATTACTTTCTAATAATGATAAGTTGGTTATTAAGTTTCATCTGAGATAGTTTCAGAGGGTTGATACCCTTGTGTTTGGACCTAACCCAAAGGTTTTGGTCCCTCTTTTTTACTTCTATTTTGTTCTTAGTTCCATGCATGTCATAGATTTATTTCATTACAATAGAATTTAAGCTTTAAAAACCTGTGATTTCAAGCTTCTACATCACCTCCCTTATGGGAGAATGGCTGGAAGGATTCACAATATTAGTCCAAAAACATTGTGTTTATGATTTCTCGGAACTAGATAGATGTTACTTGTCCTTATTCGTCTTTAAATTATTGTAACTTAGGAGTTGGTTTAGTGATTAGGGTAGTGTTATGGGAAAAATAGATGTTATTCAAATTCAACTCATCTTTTCCATCATGGTTTGTATCACTGTGTTAATGACCAATGAATGTATGTATGTGGTTGGTTTTAGGGTTGTGTTGATATTCAGGGGAGGGAACCTCTTTCACCTCCATTTTGTACTTTTGAATATTCTCTTTCCATCCCTCAATTATGCTCCCAAAACTTTGTTTCCATAGTCATTGTGCCTAGGAAATTTAGGACACTTTGGACATTCATCCTGGTGCAAAAAATACCTCTCAGAGGTCTTGGGCTTGGCTAGGAGGATTCCCCAACCTTCCTTCACTATCACCAACCTTCATCCACCTATTCATTCCCTAAATACATCATCTCCACCCTAAAAAGGCTCTTGAAACCCCTCCTATAGCATTACAGGTCCTTATGTAGCAATACAAGACCTCTTGTAGCAGCACCTATAGCAAGCCTGTAGCACCACTTTCTTTCACCTAATTTTCTCCCCACTTCAACCTTAGCTCATTCAAGATGAATAATGACCCCAAGTTGTGATTTGATGATCGAGATAATCTCCTATACCACTCCAACCATTCCTTTTCCTCATTGTAAAACAGAGTAGAATTAGTGTTTTAATAACAAGCATGATACAAGTTAGATTTCTGATTTTCAAGCAAGTTTGAAGTAGATAGATGATACATGCAATTATGTTATTGATTTGATGAATTATGAAAGATACAATAGTTTTCCTTATTCAAGTAGATTAGCCCTTTCCCTTTCATGAAATGTTAATTAGCATCTACAAGTTGAACAAATGACACTTTCACTTTCATAGTTAGAATTAGTTTTCAATTGTGCTTTAATCAGTAAGATTTCATTATAGTTGAGTAGGAGGAATGGTCTCTCAACACCTAAATCTAATGACATGAATGAGGGTGGAATGAGTATAATCCAATCCAATGTGTATATAGAATTGTTACCTCTAAGTTTTTATGAACCCCGGGTTGATAATTTGAGTTGAGGAGCCCTTGGGAGTTGCAGCACTCTTAGTGCATTACCAAGGCACACCACCAACTAGGAAAAGTCATATGGGTTGTATGTTATGCCCATCATACCCCTCTATTGAATCTGTTATGAATCCTCTAAGAAAGCTATTCATATTCCTTTATCTACTTTTCCTCATTCATTTCCATGATGAATTGTTTAACATCCCATTCCATGCTGGAGGCAAATGTCTCTTCTGGATAAAAGCCTGCATTGGTCTCAATGTGCTTCCACTCTCTTGACTCTTCATCTTGGATTTGATGTTCCTAAAGTACAAGAAACAAAGGAGAATTAAATCTAAGTCCAATCCATTGAGTCTCAAGTTTCTAGATGATTATTTTATATAAACGAGTTTTTTCTAGTGTGGCCTGTAACCTGTCAGGGGATTGATATTCCCTAATATTCAGGTTGTAGGGTAGTGTCTTACATCTTCTCTGGCAGGCCTATGAACTATCTTCTCCTAATACTCTGAAGGTATTCTCAAATTTTAGGATGGGCTCTACGCACCTTTTTTTCCAAATTTTAACCATATTAGGGTCCCATGGTATGATTGCATGGGTAAAAGTGAGTATGACTAGATTAGGGTGCTCTGGTCTGATCCACAGTGATTGTTTCATCTCTGTTTCTAAGGATCTATATACTTTTCCATGACCTCTTCACGCCTTAGTCAAGATGTTAGGGCCATCAACAGATCATTAAAAAGATCTGGCACAAGATCAATTAACAGAAAATCATTAAAAAGTAATTATCATGTCAAAAGATCAGTTTCTACTGTGTATAATTATAGAAAAATTAAAAAGTATCAAAGCCTTGTTGAGCATACTAGAAGAAGATGAGCTCAAGTTTGAAGGATTTCAAGAGAACGAATATTTTATGGCTAAGAAGAGGAAATCACGACCACATAACAATCTTGTTGGTGTTGGAAATGTGATCACTACTGACAAATCAACGGCCCAGATTAGAAGTTTAATCAATACCTAAGATTAAATCTCGACTTGATCTTCATTCTTTAGAAGATTCAAATTTTGTTTTATTAATACCCATTAATTATTTAATTTTCCTAAGTTTAGACTTAGGGTCCTCATTAAAATAATTAATTATTTTAATAAAACATAAACTAAGTGGAAATCCACAAACAATTTATGGGTTATTTATAATTCTGGTGTCCAAGCCTCCTCACAATTTTTGAGACTTAGATCATATTTTGATGCTAGAAAAAATCAACACAAGGAACACCTATCCCTTCTTCACCAAGCTAATTCAATCTACTAATCAATAGGGCCACATTTCAAAATATTTCAAACTGGACCCCTACAGAAGACAACAACAACTTCTCTCTTTGAACAGATTGATACATCATCATCATCATCATCATCTCAAACAAATAAACCCAATACATCTCAATAAATTTTAATAACAACATGCACAGGATATGGCTATCTCAAATCAACACACAAGACCTCACACATCCAATTCTACTCATATTGCATCATGCAACATAAGCAATACTTTTGCAGCAACAATCTCCAACCTTTTAAAAATCATAACAACTTTGAGTGCACAAAATAAACCAAGAAAGACAATGGAGGATATATACAATGCAATTCTTCAACCATTCAACTCAAGAATCTCCATTAACTTCTGAAGAAGCACATACATAGAAAAAATAAATAAAAATAAATAAATAAAATTGTAAACTCATTCTCTGATTCTCATAAATCTTTGCTACAATGACTACATATTCCCTCTCACAGACATGTAAATAAAACGTTGCAATTTGGCCTCTTCATACAACTCATTGTCTTCTAATCTTCTTAGATTGTATCTCTATGTGCTCCTATTTAGAAATTCGGCCTCATCATCATTATGTTCCATGGGAGGTCGCCCTCTGCTCTCTACACAAAGCTCTACATTGTTTCCTTTCTCACAATGATCGATTTTCTCCTTATTAAAAAAAAAAAAATCACCACTACTCCAATAATTACTCCTTTAAATCATTAAAACTTCAAAACTCGCGCGTATACACGCTAGTTGCAGTAAGTAATGTTGCGTATACAATTGTTTTATGATTGATCAGGGTTGAAGTTGATTCTGTGTGTTGATACAAAAGTTTAGGTTTAGTGCTGTGATATGGTTACAGTGATCTCACTATTCTGTTTGAAGATTGGTTGATGGTTATTATTATTGATCTACAAATTATGTTGAGTTGAAGCTGTTGGATCCAGTGTGAAACTGTATGAAACGTGCTCTGTAGTGGTTCTGAGCATTGGAGCCTTCAGTGTGGAAGTTGAAGCTTCCTGCCAGTAGGAGCTGGTGATCAGTTTAAAGGGTTGAAGCTCCCTTCCAATAGTGGCTGGTAAACGAGATTAGGGGGTTGGAGCTCTCTTCCAATAGCAGCTAGAGAACGAGAGAAGGTTGCAACCTTCTGCAGGTGGGTGTCTGCTTGCTAGTATGAGTCTGCGCCAGTACAAAATTGTAAGCAGTTTTCTATATAATAAATATTGAAGATAGAGAGGACAACAATGGTAGTTTTCTCCCAACTTTGGTTTCCACCTTAAATCCTGGCGTTCATGTGTGTTGCCTTTGTGTGATGATTTATTCTATTATTACTTCACATATTTACTACTTACTAAATGTATGATGCATAACTGATGAACTGTGCTAAATAAATTTTCTGGAGCAGTGTTCTTCTCTTGGCATTTTCAAGTTCCATTTTATTTCAATGACAAAAAAACTTGTTAAAAACAAAAAATTCTACACAAAACAACCAAATCTACCTCAATATTTGCTTCTCCATGGGCAAGTTTGAGTGGGAAATTTGGGTGGAATGATAATATTGTAAATCCCTTGTATATGAGTTGGTTGAAATCAGAATGTGAGAGAAATCAGTGAGGAATGAGTTCCATGAGGTTGTTTTTCCATAATTGTTGCTTTTGGAGAACACTGGAATTCCTGAATTTGTGTTTAGGTGTGATTTTTTGCTCTCATGTCTTTGGGAAACTCTTGATGGAACATTCATTGGTTGCTGGAAAGTGGCTGCAAAGAAGACACAATGAAATGAGTTTCTTTTTGTACTCTATTTTTTATTAGTGTCCCAGTTTTTCACTTGAACTCACCAAATACTTGTTGTGTACATAATAGAAGAGAGTGTTTAGTGCAAAGACAAAATAAGGATGTTCAAATTAATAGAAGAGATATTGGACTTCCTGAAGCTCCAAGGTGAGGACATTATACAAAATTGAGAGAAAACAATGGAGATAAGCATTCAAAACAATTTTTTATTTTTTTTATAAAAAAATGAGTTTTGAGTAGTTTTTTGAGTCTGGATGTGCTAATAAAATGGATTATGAGCGATTAAACTCTTGTACACTAGATCGCAAGTGCTTGAAATCACTTGAAGATGAAGCAGAAATGCTAACTACAGATGAAATTGATGACTGGCCAGAGGTGGAAGTTAGATTACACAGGGACAGCAGACCCGCTAGTTTGAATTATTGTAAACGTATATTTCCCTGAAGATTGAACTCCGGGTTAATCTCAATGCCAAGCTTCAGATTTCAAGGATCAAGAACTCTAGCATTTACAACAGACCCTTTGGGGGCTTTGGTTTGCCATTAAATGTATTGTTAAAAGAGAGGATTGTGAATAACTTTGTTATGTGGACTATTGTACATGATCTAGTTGGTTCACTCTTGTTGATGTGCCTTTTGTATGCTTTATGGGATGCATGTATATTGTCATACTTCATCAACTGGCTTCGAGGCCTAAAGACATGTCTCTCATGTGTAAACGTTCTACCATTGGTGAATCATCCATTCGTTGGTAAATATAAATATTGTGAACTAAAGGACCTCGCTATGATAAAAAAATTGTGGTAGAATTTAACTAACTCACTGCAAGCCGCAGCTAGGTGGGAAAAAAATAAACAAAATCATCAAAATTCTATTGAATGAACCTTAATGAAAAAGTCATGACTCCTTCAGCCTTCACTTTTGTCCCTTTTAAAATAGATGTGCATCGAATACCAAAAGGGTATGAATCACAAGCAGTATAAAGTGCAAGTACAATAGTATAACTAGCATTGGCACCAAAAAGGTGCAAAGGCACACCGATAGAAGTATAGATTAATGTAGAGTGACGCAGAGATAGCACTGCAAGAAACATGAATATGGACGTGGAAGGCATCATGAATCAGGAGGCAAGGGGTTGGGGAAATTGGAAGGAATTGGTAAAGTAAAGGGTTTGTGTGTGGAACATGGTTGTGTTATCAAAATATGGCGAGTTGTCGAGGCAATCAGATGACGTCATAAAAGAACCGAGGAAAGCAATTTCTAGGAGAATTCAATTGATGTCATAGATTTTCAATTCACTGCAAATTGCATAAACCTCCCATGATTTGTTCAAGACAACGTCCTCCCATGATTTGTTCAAGACAACATCTTTTCTGAAATGGATTTTCCTTTGAAAAAATGACTCCTCATATGTTTCAATCTGTCATCAACAAATGATATCCTCATATGTTTCAATTCTTGATTATAATTTTGAAATTCTACATTTAAAATTAAACAGGTTGTAACATTTAGAAAGTTTTTTATTACAAATTTTGTGTGCATGTAAAGTGTTAATAAAAATGAATATTTGTTTATCATTGTTATGGTGAATGTAATTAAATTTATTAATTATGAGCTTTTTTTTTTGGCTTTATTCTTGGGGAGATAATCTTCCCAAGAATCTTTACACCTTTTGGGGCAATTGCTAGCAATACATTTAACACATTTTGTTGATAACTACAATGGATATGTTTGATATTCAACTTAATTACAGCCAACAACACCACTAAGCATTATTGTGTGTTCCTTTAATCCAAACTATTAGTGTTGTGTTGTGATGTGTAAATGGTTATTGCTTTGCTTTAATGTGGCAAATCATAATTTTATTTGTTTTAGTAAACCAATAAATAAAATTAGTGTTTAAATAGTAAATAGCATTTTAACATAGTTAAACTCCACAATAATTTTACTATTAGTTAGTTAAACTACGCTAAAAATAAACTATAGCAATGATAAGTTTAAAATAATTGATTGCTTCGGGAATTAATGGATACAGGATGACAAAGTGAATCATTGAAAGGGAAAGAAATCACAGAACTTTCTGATATTAATAGTATTTTAATATTTATACCGAAAACATCTTTGAAGAGAAGATTTTTCCTCATTACCTGTTAACTGATAATAATAAAAATTGGTCTAAATGGTTTTCAATTGGAAGAACAAGAACATTGGATGAAGGAAAAGGAATGGAGAGAACAGCAAGCAATGGATAAAAAGCTCAAATTTGAGAAAAGAAGGCAGAATGGAAGGAGAGGGAGGAGATGAGGAGACAGAGACAACATTAGAATTATGTGCCACTTTATTTAGATGAGTTTATAACCCGTAATCAACTTTTCTCATATTTGCAAAAGTTTGTTCCCATAGAGAAGGAATCTACCTATGCACCTCAATAAGCAGAAAATGTTTCACATAAGGGTTTTGAAGATTATAGCTATGTTGTGGGCTCAAGAGATTATGTGCATCATCAATGGAGATCAAATAGTTGTTCAGAAATGTATAGACCGAATTCTTTTTGTTGGAGCTGCACCCCTCATAGTAAAAATTCTTCATCTTACATGCCTTGGCTAAGGGAAAATTATTCTTCCAAAATTATATAATCTCTTGTAAATTACAATTAGCCTAATTAACCTTGGCCCTTTCAAGGCCATGCCATTCAATTGGGCCAAATATCACAACAAGAATGAACCCTAATAGATTGTTTAATACTAGAGCAGGTGCCCGTGGTTGGAAAATTGATTTTTTTTTGTAAATGAGGGAACAGACACATTTGTGAAATTAAAGTAAACTTGCAGAAAAAGTATGCTAACAATTTCTAGCCCAGAAACATTAGAAACAAAAAAAAATAGTGCGGAGAATATTCTTTTATCACCTTGTTACCAAGGTAACCCATCAGCGCGTGTCCAACGCAAGATATTTTCAAATATCGTACATGTGAGACAAGTCAACGAGTGATTGATTACTAAGTTTGTATACGATGTTTCAGTCTTCTGAAAGGGACTGATGATGGGTGGTTTGAAAACCTTGATTACTAAGTTTGTATATGATGTTTCAGGATTCCGAAAGGGACTGATGATGGGTTGTTTGAAAACCTTCATTTGTGAGTCTCTCAATGTGCAATAAATTACCATGTAGGTTGGGAGAGTCAAACAAAGATCACATTGAGGATCTGTGTATACTCACTTTCAAAAGTGCCACTCAATCTTTCTACCAGTCCACTAATGACAAGAGTTAGGGAAAACATTAGGAATTTAGTGCCAGCACACTTAAATAATGCATGCAGGGATGGTACAAAAGCATAGGATTCACTGATAGCTCCCAATCATTAGAAGGAAGATGGGCGATTTACATCCATTGTGAAATTAATTAACAGATTGGTCTGGCCTGCCACTATTTCCAACAAAACCTAGTGGAAACAAATAGCCCATGGTAATGGCAATTAGTTTGTAAATTGCATATGTACAAAAAAATTTATGCATGACACAATTACCTCAACACAATGATTCAACATAAAAGTACAACTAATGTTCGAACTTTTAATAATTAACACATAAAATTATGACCAGATAGGATGCCAATGCCAAGAAGCACATATCTAAAAACTCAACAACAATTGTTGGCTCTACAATACAATGGGTAAATTCAACTCCAAAAATTTTCCAAAACTATTTATACTAAATTTACTGAATCTGCCACCCAATTAGGCATACCGGTTTCTGTAAAGCCAATGAAGACAAATTAGATTGTGCTACCCTCATAGGTCTTCTGCTTAACTCGTCCATTTGCATTTGCTTTTTATGTACGAGAGTGATAACGTTACAGGAATACATACCCAATTCCTTCATCATTAAAGCAATAGGACCTTGAAACACGAGTTATAGACATCAGGGTTCCAAATATCTTCAGCAAACAAACAGATATTGTTACAAAATTATCTCCCTCCCAAGTATTAAATTGTATCTAGCAGGAGGCTAGATCTTGAAATAATGTAATATAAAAAATTGTTGCAGCAGTTGAGGCTGAAAGACTTACTAATTTTTGGAACGGGGTCTCCTAACAAGCTGCGAAACTGGTCCATTTTGAATATTTTTTATTAGATTTAATCTAGCGAAGGGGTTTTGGGGTGGGTCAAAGCCCCGAAAACATTGTATTGGGTAAAAGGGAAAACCAGGGGTCCGAAAACCACGGTTTGCGAACCATAGGAAGAATTACGCTAGATTGTTATAAATAGAGGACCATTTTTGTATTGTAAGGTAGGATATGATGAGCTATTGATGCGAATTGTGATTTAAGCTATCTGTTTGGGTTTTTGGGAATGGACTCCTGCTGGCTGTGTGCACGGAGATCCAAGTCCAGCTGTGTGCAGACCCTGTTGTTGTGTGCGCAGGTTGGGAAGGGAATTGTAAGGAAGGATTGATAAATGAATGAATAAGAAGGATTAATATAGAACTGAATCTGTGAGTAATCTGGTGCGAAATCTTGGTAATTGTTGTATTGTGTATTTTCTATCTTTAAGCTGTGAAGATCTGCGTAAGTGTGTTTTTGGATCTGGATCTATTCTGTTCTGTTTATATATTGTTGTGTTATTGTCATAAAACCATATAACTATAGATCTAGCGCACTTGGATGCGAACATAGACCTCATTAACCCTGCGCAGAACAAGGTAATCAGGGATTACAGGACCTAGCGCAGCTCTGCTTGCTTTACCCATCCTTTCTCAGGGTGCGGAAACCTGGTTCCAACACTCACCCATACTACTTCGGGTGAGACTTTGACCTGCGTAAGCAGGTCACTGCCGAAAAGGCCAGTAGTATAGGGTTTTGTTGGCAAACCTTGCACACCGAACCTGGGTCAGGACCCCTCGAGCCAACACTAATCAATCAATGTCACTTCCTCAAACCTCCAGACATTCTTTCTCCCATCAAAAACCTTGGAAGATTCAGAAGAGATTTCACTCTAGTAACACCTTCTAGTGCAGACCACTCATCTTCATTAACCACAGAGGGACATTCAGCAAGGCTTCTACGGGATTGAGACCTCTATGGATGCTTCAGTAAATCTATGTTGGATGTATCAATTATTTCTGAAACTGCTTCTGATTGATTTTTGACAAAATCATTCACATTATTTCAAGAGCACAAAAATTTAAAAAAAGTTTGCAGTGGAAGCACTTGCAATACATAAAACACATAAATTGTCAGCCATATAATATTTTTTCTTCAAATTTTTTATTATTATCATGAAATGCAGAAAATTTAAATGTGGCATTTTAGAGTGGCCTCTGTAATTCTATTTTTGGTTTTCCACCAATTTGTTTTGAGAGCTCAGTCTCACCAACTCAAAATCAAAATAGAGAAATTCACCTAACTCTTTGATTATAACTACCAACTTATGAGAAGAACAATCAACTGCGCGCGAACAGCTCTTCTCTGCAGGCGATCGATTAGGTCAGCGGACAAAGCGAAGCCTGTGCCGCCGCCATGGGTGTGCCAGGGGGTGGGGAGCCCTCTCCCACCCCTCCGTCTTCTTCTGCGGATGCCTTTCGAAATCTTTTATCGCAGAAAGGGGAAAAACGCCTAAAGCCAGACGTCCCGAAGTTCATCAAAAAACTGGAAGAAATCCCAGAGATTGCTCTGCCTGAAGAACAACCGATTAAAATCGCTCTTGCCTTGGCTGACAGAGGTTTGGTCGGGCAATTTATGGGTCGATGGCCATCAACAAAATCCACTGATGACTGGATTCAACGAAACTGGAGGCCTCAGCTGACAAACAACGTGATCTGTTATGTTGTCGGTAGAGGCTATTTCATTTTCGAATTCACTACCAAGGAAGACCAAGATCTGGTGTTCAGAAATGGTTTGTATTTCATGGGAAATCAAGGCCTTTACCTAAATAAATGGACCCCTGACTTCGATCCTTCAGTCGACGTCCCAAAGGAGGTTCCTGTTTGGGTCCGGCTTCCCAACCTGCCGATTCACTGCTGGAGCTTCCACTCCCTGCAAAAGATTGGAAACGGGCTGGGCCGATTCATTGACAAAGTTGATAACAAGGGCCAATACACCTGCGCAAGAATTTGCGTGGAAGTAGACTTGGAAGCTGGTCTGCCTAAAGCCGTTAAACTTACAGTTGGAGATTGGCATCACTTCCAGAAACTGGACTACGAGCAATTGCCTTTTAAGTGCAGAACCTGTCATGAGCATGGTCACTTCCAACGAAACTGTCCTAAAGCCCCATCAGGGGACAAGGTGGAAGAAGAAGGATGGAAAGAGATAAAAAAGGGCAAGGTTGTCTCAAAGCCTACTGAGCAGAAAAAATCTGGGCCAATGGGGAAACCCCAGACCAATTCAAAGACCAAACCAGCTTCAAAAGATGGCCCCTCCTCAGGCGAAAAGGTGGATGCCATAGAGCTCCACGAAGACACTGAAGATCAGTCGAAGAAAATGAAAGAAACCGAAGAAGAAATAACTGTCCCTCTAGCAGATGCTGATCAAGGGGGAAACGAAGGCAAAGAGGAGCACATCAGTCTAGCCTCTGATTCTGGGGGAGAATCAGAAGAGAGAGACTCCGAATCAAACAGTTCGCAAATCACTCCTATCAAGTCGGCCAGGGGTCGGAAATCCAAGAAGAAACAAAGAGAGGAAAAAACTTATCTGGATGTACTCCAAGGCTCCTAGAAAACTCTCAAAGGAATGATGAACACCAGATCCGGGCGCAAGCACAGCAGGGCTCCAAAAGGAGCCACATCCTCCCAAGCCAGTAAATAATGAAGTACGTCTCCTGGAACTGCAGAGGGTTAGGCAGCAGGCTGAAAGAAGAAGCCCTGAAAGACATTGTGAGGATGCACTCGCCTTAAATCCTTCTCATCCAGGAGACAAAGCTGGAGGATATTCTTCTCCTCCAAGCTAGCAAAGCATTCTGGCATAAAGGTCTCGGAAGAGTTGTCAGTGCTAGAGGCGCCTCTGGCGGGATTGCCTCTTTCTGGGACAGCTCCAAATATGACTTGATTCACGAAGAAAGTTGCCTTCACTGGATTTTCACTTAGCTCCTCCACAAAGATTCTGGTCAACAAGTAAGTATGTTCAATCTTTATGCTCTGGTCTTACCAGCTGAGAAAAAAATTTGCTGGGACTCGCTCCAGTCCTTTCTTTTATTGCACAATCCAGAAAACATCATTATTGCAGGTGATGTGAATGTTACTCTAGCCATAGAAGAGAAAAAGGGGGGTTCCCCAGTGAGGGACCCAGCTAGAGAATGGGTTGAAGACATAATGCTGGGCTGGGATCTGGAGGATATCAAGCCTTCATCTGGGAAATACACTTGGTCTAACAAAAGATTAGGGCCCAACAACATAGCTGCTCATTTGGACAAGTTCCTCGTCCAAACCTCTTTCCTTACATGTGGTCTATTGGCCTCTTCTAAAATCCTTCCAAACTGCACTTCTGATCATAAACCCATTAGCCTCGAGCTCTCCCTGGATGGAAACCTAGGTCCCATTCCCTTTAGATTCAGTCCTCTATGGATTCAGCAAGATGGTTTCCATGAGGTGGTTCAGAAGCCTGGAATCGGCATGTCTTGGGATCCCCATTCTATGTGTGGGAAGAAAAATCGAGGGGTCTCAAAAGAAGGCTCAAGGAGTGGGCTAAAACTCTGAAAACACCCACTGCCAAGAGAAAATAGTCCTTAGAAAGCCTTGCTATCCATCAATTAGCAATGGAGAACTCTGCTGTTACTCAAAGTCTACTTCAAAAAGAAGTTGAATTGCAAAAAGCCCTCCATAGAGCTAGTAGGGACGAAGAGGAGTACTGGAGACAAAAATCCAGAAATTTATGGTTACAGGCTGGCGATAAAAATACCAGCTTTTTCCATAAGTAAGCCGAAGCTCGCAAGCATTTCAAAACTGTTTCAGAAATTTGCTCCCAAGACGCTGTGGTCAAAGATTCTGAAGGCATCAAGAGAGCAGCCTTCACTTTTTTCAAAGAGCTTTATTTGGCGCCTGAAGACCCTCCTATAGATTCTCATGCCTACCCGTTTGATCTAATTCCTCTCTGTGTTCAAGATTCTGTTAATACTATGCTGACTGCTCCGATCAGTATGGATGAGCTCAAGAAGGCTCTGGATTGTATGGAGCCGGATAAAGCTCCTGGGCCTGATGGGTTCACTGCTAGGTTTTTTTAGTCTTGTTGGTCTACAATCAATAAAGACCTTCTGAGAATGGTCAAGAAATCTCAATCATGTTCCAAGATTGGAGGCAGCATCAACTCGGCCTTCCTTGCCTTGATTCTGAAAGAGAAAGGAGCTTCCGATTTTAGTAGATTCCGTCCCATCTCTTTGTGTAATACTAGTTATAAACTGATTACCAAAATAATAGCCATCTGCCTCAAGAATATTTTGCCGGACATCATTCCGGAAAATCAAGGAGGTTTCATCAAAGGGAGAAAGATTCTGGACAATATTGTGCTGGTGCAAGAAGCAGTTCATTCAAGCTGCCATAGAAAAGAGAAAGGAATGGTGATAAAGCTCGATCTGGCAAATGCCTTTGACAGGGTGAGACATGATTTCCTGTTTGTTGTGATGAAGAAATTGGGCTTCTCAATAATCTTCATAAATTGGGTGAAAGTCTGCATTGCCTCCCCTTGGATTGCGCCGCTGATTAATGGTCGATCAACAGATTTTTTCCATGCCTCAAGGGGTTTAAGACAAGGTTGCCCGTTGTCCCCGCTCATCTATGCTATTCAAGCCTCTGTGCTCAGCTTCCAACTTGACTACAGTCAACAGATCCAAACTCTGCCAAGCCTTAGAATGGTTCACAATGTTAAAGACATAAATCATGCCCAGTTCGTCGATGATACTCTGCTGCTTGGAGGAGCGAGCATAAACTCTGCAAGATCCTTTAAGAAGGAGTTGGACATTTATAAGGAGGTCTCGGGCAGCAAGATTAACTATTTAAAAAGCACAATTTATGGCTGGAACTGCTCGGTCAAGGAACTGACTGACATAGCAAGGCTCCTAGAAATGAAAGGAATTCGAACTTGGGAGTCATTTAAATATCTTGGGATTCCAATCTTCAAGTCCATACCTAAAGTTGCCCACTGGATGCCCCTGCTAGACAAGCTAAAGCTTAGAATTCAAGCTTGGGGAGCCTCTTGGTTGAACAACGCTGGGAAGGTAATCCTTATGAAATCTGTTCTCATAAGTATGCCTCTATATCAACACTCCATTCTGCTTGCCCCCAAAACCTTCCTTAGTAAAATGGATAGTCTGCTGAGAATATTTCTGTGGGAAGGGGGGAAAAACAATGAAAGAAGGCTCCATTTAGTTAAATGGGACACTATTAAGAGGCCAATCTTGGAAGGCGGTCTTCAAATGAGAGATTTGGCTGCCCAAAACCTCGCTCTGGGATCCAAAATCCTGTGGAACATTGTCGCTAGGAAATCTAGTTGGAGTAAGAAAGTCCTGTGGAAGAAATATTTCCATGGGCAGCATTTGAGGTGTTTGGATCAGCCACCAAAATCCACCAAAGGTTCTCCGGTTTTCAAACTTTGTCTTTCTGCTATGGAGCACTTCAGTCACAATCTTTACTGGATCCCAGGTAATGGGAAAAAAATCAGAATCTGGGAAGATTCGATCCTTGGTGACCAGCCTTTGAACCATGTAGATGGTCTTGCAAATATTAAAATTTGGCTACAGACCAACAATATGAAAACCCTGTGGGACATTTCCATCTGGACGGATGATGCTGGAAGATTGTGGGACGGTTGGAATCTGGGAGAGGTTCCCCATTGGCTGCAGGTAGAAGCTTCGTTACTTTTAGATAAGCTCCAAGGAAAATCCCCTTCAAAGGCAACAACTAAGGACAAACGAGGGTGGGGCTCCCTCTCAGGATCTTTCTTAGTTTCAGAAGGTTACAAAAGTATGATGGTTGTTCCTAATGTCCCTCCTGATCCAAATCAATGGAAATTTATCTGGGCCTTCCCTTCACTCCCCAAAGTTGACTTCTTCTGCTGGACGTTAGCTCATAAAAGCATCCTCACTAGAGATAATATGAGAAAACGTGGAATGGAAGGGCCCTCCAGGTGCCCTCTGTGTGTGTCGGAGGAAGAAACAGCTAACCATCTGTTGTTACGGTGCTCCTTTGCCCAAGATGTTTGGAGGGGGGTCCTGATGTCAGGGGCTGACAAAGTTGAGCTTCCGGGAAATATACCAAATCTGCTCCACAACTGGGCCAATTTATCTCCGTTCTGTCTCACTAAAAAAAGCCTTCTCAAGGCTGCCTGGATGTGGATCCCTAAATTCACTTGCTGGAAGTTGTGGTTGGAGAGGAACAACAGGTTGTTCAGGGATGAAAACTGTACTCCTGCCAAAGTCATCACTAAAATCAAAGCTCTATTGGGAGAGTCTTTGGATGTTAAACCTGCAATAAGAAACGAAGCGGCTTTGGACAGTGAGGAGGAGCTTTGGCTCAAAGAACTTGCGCCAAATTATAAGAACAATCCAATTTCCCCTGCAATAGCCCATGCTAATTGGGAAATTCGACTGGAAGAACAAGAGTTTATTAAGTGGCGATCTGCGTTGGATGATCATTTTCTCTTCTTCGACGGGGCCTCTAAAGGCAACCCTGGGGCTGCGGGTGGTGGTGGGGTTCTCCTGAACCCTGGTGGCTCAACTGTGTTGCGATATCAATGGGGGCTGGGCATCGAATCAAATAACAGAGTGGAGGCTCTGGCTCTGTGGCAGGGGCTAAATCTGGCTTTCAAGAGGAACTTCCTATCACTTTCGGTCTTTGGAGACTCTAGGCTAATCATCCAAGCTTTGAATTCCCAATCGAACCCATCGCAGGTTCATTTAGCCTCCATAATTAAGAAAATCAGGCTAATTCTGGCCAAGTTCCGTAAAATTTCCTTTTTCCATATTCTTAGGCATCTGAATACTCAAGCAGATCTGGAAGCCAATCTTGGCTCTCTCCGCAGTCGAAGATCCCTGTTAGTCAACTCTGTTGAGTCTATTTGTACCATACCTTAATCTTATGATGATCGACTGGTATTACAAAAATTTTCAAACTTATGAGAAGAAAGAAAAATCTAAAGGACAACCATATCTTGCTAATCTTCACACTAAAATGTTAATTAAAATACATTAAAAACTATTAGTTGTGACTCCTGATTTCCAATTGAAGCCATAGAATATTAGAAGTTGCTCTCTGAGTCCCTATGGTTTGTATTATATTTGTTACTTCCAAAAAGTCAACATTCAAATAGAGATGGGACAAAGAAGTCGTTCCTCACTTGCAAAGAAATTGGAGGTTTATGATTTAAGCTTAGAAGTGCAACTAATTAACTTGGAGCTACTATTTTGTTAAAGAACTTGTTGGACACCTAATCCTCTACGGGTAGATGTGGAAGCCAAAGAGTCACAAAGGAGTCCAAGTGACCTTGGAATACGAAATCCAAGGGTCACACCTAATGTACTATAAAATCACATCTATGGTTGATAATAATACAACTCACACTTATCTTTCATTTGTGTGTGTTTACTTTCTCATCCACCATGCGTGTGTTTAACATGGTATCAGAGCGGGTACCTTCCTAACCTGCCCAATCTTGTGTGAGCCTCTAGTTTTGTGTGCATTTTAGCTCTGCCATCTATTATTGTGTTTCCATTCTTAGTTCAGCGTACAAGATGCTCCTCCTCACTGTGCACCTAGCCTAACGCTCTACAATCTTCCTGAAAACCTTGGCACAACTGTATTTTTAGTATGTTATTCCTGTGCATACACTGTTGTGTCCGGTCAAAGTTCCAAGTGTCATTTCCTTAGCTCTAAATTTAGCACTGACAATGCAATGGCTCTCCTGAATAAAAACGCTATGGTCTTGCACCTATCACCTTCTGACTCTGTCTGCAACCTTATCGAGTCCTCTCATCTTCCTCAATACTCTCTGTCAATCCAAAAGACACTTTTTAAAGCACCATCACCTTCGGAACCCTGAATTCCTGCGACACCCTTGTGCACTCTTAGTGTAGCATCCATAGCAGGAGATATAGGCACATCTGGTTCCTCTCTTGCAGTTATCAAAACCACACAATCCATCTGGTATCCATTAATTTTCATAAATCGCGTATCTGAGTGTGTGTTTGGAATCGACAAAGACTTGCTACAGGAACTATCAGGCGGAATGGTTAAATGACAAGATTCATTTTCATCTATTGATGCTTTCAAATCATATCTAAGATTATCATCAGTAGAGATTCACCGAAGGACTCTCACCCGGAGGAAGCTATGGAGTGCACAAAGGCGGGACCAATACGCAAAAGAAGCGACAAAATTTTGTCAAGTAATAGCACCTTTTTCATCATATCAATGGAGCATATGGTCCAGTGAAGCAAGGTATCATCCTCCTTTTATACAAAGAATTAATGGAGTTGAAGGCACAGTTTGAGATATTTAGCATTTAATCTCGTCCAGTTTGAGACATTGAGATATTCTGCCCACATTTAAACTCGTCCACCATACACTGCTCACAATACACGCTACCTCTCGCACCTCCCGTGGCCCTCCACTCTCCTGTGGCTGGACCTCTCCTGGCCTCCCTCAGATAATCCCTCACTCCATTGGTGCTCGGCCTTTTAGCCTCCCGCCTGCACGCTGCTCTGCCACCTCTCGTGGCCCTCTACTCTCCCTCTATTCAGATCCTCGGCGTTGTTCACCTCACTCCCAACCCCTTGCCTCCCCTCCACGCAGCATCCCACACCCTCTCCCGCTCCCTCGCGGCCCTCCATCCGTCGTCAGCCCTTCCTCTCTGATAATCCCTCACTACGTCGGCTCCCTCCCTCCATCTGCCCTCCGCACCTCCCCCTCACCGCTCTGGAAGCCCCTCCCCGCTCTCACATTCAGACCCGTTGAAGTATCGACTAGTATCCAGTTTTTTATGTTCAATGTGGTGCAGCAGAAGCCTTGTGTGGCTGGAATCTGAGCCCAAGTGGTGTGTTGTGCGTAATTAACTAATCGGAGGCCCTCTTTGCTCAGTCGCTCTTCTTCCATCGAAGTTGCAGGCAAAGGACTTCCTAAAGTTTTTTTTTTTTTTTTCAATAACCAAAGATGGAGATGATAGAATAGTGGAACTGATCTATTCATAGTTCGTCCATCTCCTTGTGTCTTTGAAACTAAGCCTTCAAACAATCCTTCACCTCGCTGTGGAAACTGTAATTGTTGAGGAAGACACTCTAATTTGCTGACTCAAATCCATTTAAAATCTCATTGGCTCCATTCTCAAGATATTCGCTACCCAATACAGTAATATATCTGCACACTTTTAAATTCTTGTAGAAGTCTGAATGGCAATTGGTTGTAGCCCTTTCAAAACAAAATTTTGAAGAGTGTTTTGTGAATCCGTGAAGAACCTCTGTGCAAGCTAAAGTATTCAACCTCTAAGGCAATATATGATTAATATCAATCTAACCTATTGGGATTTCACAAGACCGCTTACTACTGGATACACATTTTTGGCACACAATTAAGTCTTATTTGAAGCAACGGTGGAGTTCTGTAAGCGTGAGACATTTTTGACATGTTGATCTCTTGCACTAGATATGAGAGACCGAGTTGGCATGTCCTGCTCTACATAGCTGAAACTGCACAGAGTGGAAAGTTTTTGGATGATGCATTGTTATTTTTCTGGATAGTTGGATGAAATCATAAATGTTAAAAAAAAAAAATTGTGTTATTTTTTAACACGGTATGGTGGCCTATGGAATATGTCTTTGGTAATGTTACAGTGTTGGAGTTTATGAATGATCATCCATTCAGGCCATAGGAGTTCTTAGCTTCCAAGCATTGCAAGAAAGGGATAAGCAAGTTGCAAACTAAAGTTATGGTTTCTGAGTTTGGTCTTCCATAATTTGAGTAGCAGAGTTTGTTCTTTCGGAATTCCATTATTGGCTTTTCAAGAAAGAAAAGGGTCTTTGAAGTCACTTGTATTCATTTGAAAGTAAGTTGAATGGCATTATAAACGGGTGCATTATCGGTTGAAGCCGACACCCTTCATTTCTTGAGCTTGAGTTGTTTGGAAAATGACCAAATTTTATGAAGTATTACAGTCCCTGGAAACTTTGATACAATCTACTGTTCATAACACAATCTGAATTAGTAAAGAAACTCTCTTTGACATTTAGACTTGCCTGCATCATACACAAGAGAAGATTGGTTTTTTACAGCTCGAATCTATGCTTCAGCAAGAAGAATTACAGCGATGGAGTCATCATTCTGAACCTGTTTCTGTTCAGAACACTGAAACAGACTCCCATAAGCAGCAAGTCAATAATGTTGCAATTGATTCACATTCAGTGCCTAGTTCAAGAGCAAATTTGCATGCAGGTGTTGAAATTCAGCATGTGCTTCCCAAGCCCATCATCAGACCTTGGGAAAAGCTTGTCCATAACAAGCATAGAACAGGTCTTGGATATGACAAGGAGTTGTCCTTTCATATTCCGGACTACTCCAAACCCATCAAATTTCAAAGTGTTGGATTTCTTCATGACATTTCACCTTCAGCTGTTCCAGATCTTGCTCCTCTTCCAAAGCAGCAACAGCAAATTGAAAAATGCCAACACTGTGATCGAGTTGGCCATATGAAAGATCATTGTTTTGATCTTCACTCATGCAAGCACTGTGGTCGGCACACCCATTCTTCACACAGATGCTTCAAAAACAAGCCTCCTGCAAGAACAAAGATTCATCTTGGATGGATCGCTTCTTGGCAATGGGCATCAACAGCCAATAAGATGTTTACGTCACATGTCAGAACTTGTTCTAGAATATTGAACAAACTTGCAGTTGATTTTTCGCCATCATCTCACCTTGTACCTGACAGGGGGGAAATGGTGGTCATCTACAAGCTTCGAAGTCACATCAAGCGAGCCTGAGCCACAATCTCATTCCAGATTCAAAGTTGTAGCTAGAGACACAGCAGTTCAAGCAAGCCTGAGCCATAATCTCTCATTCCAGATTCAGAGTTGTAGCCAGAGACACAGATGCCCATGAGCATGCCTTTGGTTGGTGGACAGCCTTAAACCATCCATGTGAAGTTCATATTCTTCCTCTTCAAAGAATTCAGAGCACTTCCTCTAGTAGAAGACTTCAGCTTCTTGCCAGCTTTGGTAGAGTTCTGGGAAATGCATTAAGCATTCCAAAGTTGGTGGTCATCTTTAAACCATCACAGGTTGTAAACCTCCCTTCTTCTAGGTTGAAGGTCTCCGTCTTCAAATATGAGGGACACTTCCTCTAGCAGAAGACCTCAACTTCTTGCCAGATTTGGAAGAGTTATGGGAACTGCAATAAGCGTTGCATTCTAGTGTTGGTGGTCATCCTTAAACAACCTCTTTATGCCAACATTTCAGAGAGCTGATTCAGCCTAAGTGCTGCCATGCATACTTTGCAAATTTGTATTACAACTCTCTTCTTGGACTCACACATACCCCTTCGGATTAAGGGAGGGAATGTTGGACACCTAATCCTCTATGGGTAGGTGTGGAAGCCGAAGAGTCACAAAGGAGTCCAAGTGACCTTGGAATGCGGAATCCAAGGGTCACACCTAATGTACTATAAAAGCACATCTATGGTTAATAATAATACAACTCACGCCTATCTTTCCTTTGTGTGTGTTCTACCATGCGTGTATTTAACAAAACTTGCTTAAAAAAAGGGAGTTCTTAATCTCCAATTGACAGAAAATTTGTACCACGCAAGAAGATGATGGGCAATAAATCTAAACCATAACATCTCTTTAATCTTTGTTTTCCTTATCAATATATTAACATTCATTAACTAAATAAATTATTCAACCTTTTAAATCTTTCATCATTCTATTATTATTAACCTCAATTTATTAACTATCCAAGAAAGATTTAAAATTCATCTTCATGTAAAAACAAGCACTTAGTTAATTAAGAAAAAAAATTAATACATTCTCTTAAATTTCAAATATTATTCATCTAAGATCAATTAACTTCTTGATTTTAATTAATAAAATTCAACCCAAAAAAAAATTATATATATATAAAACCTAGTAAGCATAATCAATTAAAAAAATCACAAATAAAATTAAACTATTAATTAACTTGATAGAACATTACATTTGATATGTCCTTTCAACTAATTAAATTATTACTTGATCATTAAAATATATATCACAATTTTTATAATAACTAACTATATTAAAATTTATTAGACGTCCTTAATTATCATCAAATATCTAAATTTATATAATTATTAAAACAAATCATTAGCATTTTTAATTAAATTAAATTCAATATAATTCCCACTATTTATCTTCATATCATTGTTGGCTTCTTTCACCAAATCATAACCCTATTTATTACATCCCAAACGGATCTGTTTTCCACACACTTTTTACATCCTGAAGATGAACCTCAGTTGAAGGTTCGAAACGTCGATTTTAATTTTAATTTATGGGATGGATCCGGAGAATCTGTCACAATAATATCAAGAATGCAACCCACCATCTCTCATGGGCCAAGCAAAGTATTTGTAAATTTTTGTAGATGTTCTATGCTTGATGCAACTTTACTTTTTATCCCCAATATCAACCAGCAATCACATAACCAAGAAAGTAAAATGCAGATAAAACATACCACTAGATCGACAGAAGACAAGCCAAAAATATGTGTTGGTGCGTTACAGCGGTCAACAGGGCGCTTCAACCAGCAACGTCTCAATACGGTCAGCCAACCAGAAGTGTCACACAACCCTCTCGAACAGCAAGATCAGTCAACCAAAAGTCAACGAAAGTCAACATTGTCACAGTCAACGGTTAACGCAAAACAGTAGCAGCAAAAAGTCAATGCATCCTGATCAAAGTCAACGTCTAGCCTCGATTTCTGTGCCAATAAATGTGGACTGCAAAAATCGAAATTCTAGGACAGATTTGGGTCAATTTGACCAAGCGTTGACTAAAGTCAACGCTCATCAACTCTGCGCTGAAAAACCCTAGGTCAGAAAACAGAAATCTTCTTGTTGTGTTTTCCCATGTGTGAGGAGAAGAGACTCCAATAGATGATCAAACCAATCAGATGAGGAGAGAGAGAGTGATGTGATGGATGAGTGAAAATGACCTCCAACGTTGACCTATTTATATCCATCAATGAGGGTGTGTGACACAACTGCTGGGGCTTCTAGCCTACATTTCATTTCAGGCCGACCTGCACATATTTTGAATAAATTTAAAATAAATGTTCTGCTCATCAAATCAAGATGATCTTTAGATCGATCTTGCACCTCTCCGAAAGAGGAATGCAATAAAAATATTGGCATCTTCATTTGAGCATCACAACATGGAGTTTGGACCTAGTTGTCCAAAATTAACACTCCCTTCTCAACTAGGGAGAACTCCATCCACATGTGCCATCCAAACATCGTGCGTCATCCCGCCGTAACTTGCTTTGTTGGCTTCTTTATTTCAGAACAAAAGTGGGTCAATCACAAAGACATCATTCGCAACTAATAGATTCAGCCCAGAGGTTTGAAACCTCTATAGTACTCAAAAAGAGTCTCATACCAACCCAAAGTTGGTTTATCTGACCCGAAGACAGTAGGAGGTCTGAAACCTCACTAGACTTGATCCCAGATCAAGTGGTTGGACACGTGCCATCCTAGACATAGAGAGTATGGCAATCTCTGATGTGTCCATCAGTCTTTGCTACTGGTCTCTAGCTTTTCCCACCTCACTAGCCAAATGAAAGGTACTTCCCATGAGTCCAAGACTCAACGGGTAGGATGCATACGGGGCAGAGATCATGAGAAGTGAACCAACTCAATCATCATAACAGTGGGGCAAAAGCACCACAAGGGTTGGCAAGCCTAGCCCCGTGTGTGCTTATAGCTCCGAGAAGCTATCCCCAAAGCTCCAAGAGCTCATCGTCCAACAGGACCCTCAGCATAGGGTCGTTCCACGATTCCAAGATTCTCACAGAAGGTTAGGAACTTGACCTTCCCCAAGGGCTTTGTGAGAATATCAACGACCTGCTCATCAGTTCCTATATGATCGAGCCTTACGGCGCCTCGCTGTACCATATCCCAGATAATGTGGTACCTAATATCAATATGCTTGGATCGATCGTGGAACACGGGATTCTCGGACAACCGAATCCCACTCTGGTTATCACATAATATCACAGTGGTATCTAGCACATGCCCAAACAGCTCACTGAAGAGCTTTCACAACCAAACTGCTTCACAACAAGCCATACTCGCTGCAATTTATTTGGCCTTCGCGATGCTCAAAGCCACCGACTTCTGCTACCTGCTCATCCATGATATCGAAGCAGAACCAAGTGTGAAGCAGCATCTCGATGTGCTCTTACGATCCACCACACTGCCAGCCCAATCGGCATCAGTATATCCATGGAGTGTCACAGTCCCAGCAGTGTATCTCAGCCCATGGTTTATCGTGCCCCGAAGATATCTCAACACATTCTTGGCACCAACCCAGTGAATGTGACGAGGTTCAACCATATGTTGACTCAAAGTGTTCACTCCAAGACATACGTCCGGACGGGTGTTCACTAAGAACATCAGGGCCCCTACGAGTTGACGATACTTAGCAGGATTTTCTAGCACAAGCCCAGCAGCGCTGCAACTCAACTTCTTAAAGTTGAGCTCCATCAGTATCGACACGGACTTACAGTCCACCATTCCAAATCTTTCCAGAAGCTTCACAATGTATTTTCCTTGAGAGAGGAAAATCTCGCCAGGTTTCTGCCAGACCTCCAAGCCTAGGAAGTAATGTATCAGTCCTAGGTCCTTCATCTCGAACTCAGCAGTGAGCTCCCTCTTGCACTGATGAATGAGAGGGTCGACACCTATCAGGAAGAGGTCGTCCACATACAACACCAGAATGAGAGGCTTTTCTCTATCAACCTTGAAGTAAAGGTTCGAATCAGCATTACTACGAGTGAAGCCCAGCTTCATCAGGTAGCTATATATCCTCTCGTACCAAGCTCTAGGTGCTTGCTTCAACCCATAGAGGGCTTTCTTCAACCTGCAAACATGGGTGTGCCGATCTTGGACTTCGAACCCCAGAGGTTGCTCCACATACACCTCTTCCTTTATCGCACCATGCAAAAATGAGGTCTTCACATCCATCTGATGAAGATTCCATCCTTGCGTATATGGTGGTATATCGAGCCACAGGTGCAAATATATCATCATAGTCTACGCCTTCCTTTTGAGAGAAGCCACGGACAATGAATCTTGCCTTGAACTTTTCAGCAGTACCATCAAATCCATGCTTTATCTTACAGAGCCATTTCGAGGTGACAATTTCTTTGTCTTCCGGTCTCGGAACCACATCCCAGACATCATTCTTCATAATGGACTCATATTCTTCGTGCATAGCATCCTTCCAGACTTGATGCTTTACGGCTTCTTCAAAATATCCAGGCTCATATTGTACGATTGTACTCATGGCTGCTAGATACCCTTGGTATCTATTCGGCTTCTTGCTTTCACAGAATGCCCCCTTTGGGGCCATATGTCTCTAGGCATCCTCAAGAGTGTCCCTAAGCCATGATGGTCTCTTCCTCATTGAAGGAGGTGGATCAATAGGGTCCATCGATCCTTCAACATCGAGCATCGTCTCATCCTTCGGTTCTTCTTGATTTCCAGGCCTTGCTTCATGATTTTCCTCAGATCTCAGAAGATTGATTACTTTCCGCAGGGAAGCATCTTCGTCAAAGGTAACATCGTGGCATATCTCCACTTCCCTTTGACCATGCACATAGACTCTATAGGCTTTTGAAGTTTCGTTATAGCCCACAAAAATTCCCTTCTTTTCAGAAGCATCCAGCTTGTTCCTCTTCCCCTTCGATACATGGAAATAAACAGGGCATCCAAAAACTCTAAAATGTGAGACATCAGGTTTCTCACCAGAGAAAACCTCTTCGGGAGTTTTGGAGTCCAGAGCGAAATGCAGGCATCGGTTTTGTATGTACATGGCAGTGTTCGCAGCTTCTCCCCACAGAAACTTCGGAAGACCTTGGTCACATAGCATGGCACGAGCAGCGTCCACAATGGTCCTGTTCTTTCTTTCAACAATGCCATTCTGCTCAGGAGTATAGACAGTTGTGGTTTCCCTCTTGATGCCAGCTTCTCTGCAAAAGTTCTTGAACTCGTTCATCTCGTATTCAGTGCCATTATCGATCCTCAATATCTTGATCTTCTTCCTTGTTGAATTTTCCACCAAGGCTTTGAAGGTACGGAACCACATGAAAGTCTCATCCTTCTTCTTCAAGAAGTATATCCAGGTTTTGTGAGAGAAGTCATCTATGAACGTCATATAATAAGAACATCATCCCAAGGATGTCACGGGAAGCATGCCAGATAGATCAGAATGTATTAGTTGCAAGACATCAAATGTCTTTGTGACATTTGAGGGGAAAGGTCCCCTTGTATGCTTTCCTTCGACACAACCCTGACATACACCTTCATGATCATTTGTGAACTCGAGCATCCCCATCACCACCTTCCTTGCTTCGGGAAAGGCTTTGTAGTGAAGGTGTCCAAACCTCCAGTGCCATAGTTCAGTCTATCAGATAGTATCACATGTCATCGCTCCTAGTGGACTTCCTCCAACCTGGTAGAGTGTATCAACTCTAAACCCAATCGTGATAGCTTCCTTGAAACTCTTCTTCCAGATACACACCTTCCTATCAACGAATGCCACATTGAAACCTTTTTCTTCCATGGTCGAAATAGACACAATGTTTTTCTTCAAATCAAATACATAAGAGTACATCTTGCAAGTGGAGGACTTGACCTTGAGACAAGTGGAGGGTCACAATCCATGTCCCTTTCACGGGATATGTGGCATTATCTCCAAGGATAATTTTCAGATTAACATCCTTCTCAATCAAATCAGAGAGTGCTTCCTTGAACCCAGTGATGTGCCTTGAGGCACCACTATCTATCAACCAGACATCCATAGTGTCAAGTGGAGATGCAGCACAGAGGGCAAATACAAGAATGAATTCATTTCTTTTATCATCAACAACATTTGATTCCTCATACCTGGAATTTCTCGACCTTTTGTAAGGTTGTCCATTTCCACCAGAGGGAACCTTCCTTTTTCCTTTGAACCTGTTGTTCCTTTGATTGCCATTCCTCCAGTTGTTGTTGTTGTTGTCATCATCGGGAAAATCCTTCTTGAAAGGGCATTCTCTAGCATAGTGGCCAGTCTTGTCACGTGTAACATTTACCTTTCTTTCCCTGGGCCCTGCTCTTCCTTTGTTCCTCAGACCACCAAAGTTCTTCTTCTTAGCATGAGCAATGAAGGCAACATTTCCTTCATTTTCATATTCCTTCATCCTTGTCTCTTCTTGTATGCATCTCGATAGTACTTCGTCAAAACCACGTATCACATTGTTATTGAAAATGATAGTGTTGAATACATGCCATTTAGATGAGAGACCTCCAAGTGCGGTGAGAACCATCTCTCGATCAACTATTGTCTCCCCAATAGCCAGAAGATTATTTCTGATTTCGATCAGCTTCAGAAAATATGATTGGACAAATTCATCCCTGCCTTTCTTCAGATGATTCTTAAAGAATATGACTTGATTTGCATTATTGGCCTTGAACATGTTGACCAACTTATCATACATCTCCTTGGATGTGCCCAGCTCAGAGATGTAGGCAACCAGACTCTTATGAATTGAGTCCCTAATCATCAGCTTTTCTTTGATTTCCCCCTTCTTATACTTTGACTTGGTGGCAGCAAGTGCAGTGGATGGAGGCTCTTGGATTTTACCCTGCACATAGTCCATGACATCTTGGTCTTCCAACATAAGATCCAATGTCATCTTCCAGGCATGGAAGTCTTCCTTCCCAGACCATTTGTCATCAGCTTTAAAGCCATTGAAGTTTGATGTACCCATACTCTTCTTTGGTGATTGCTACAAACTTGGGCTTTGTCTTCACCTCAACTCCGATACTATGTAAATTTTTGTAGATGTTCTATGCTTGATGCAACTTTACTTTTTATCCTCAATATCAACCAGCAATCACATAAACAAGAAAGTAAAATGCAGATAGAACATACCAGTAGATCAACAGAAGACAAGCCAAAAATATATGTGTGTTGGTGCGTTACGGCGGTCAACAGGATGCTTCAACCAACAAAGTCTCAATACGGTCAGCCAACCAGAAGTGTCACACAAACCTCTTGGACAGCAAGATCAGTCAACCAAAAGTCAACGAAATTCAACGATGTCACATTCAACGGTCAATGCAAAACAACAGCAGCAAAAAGTCAATGCAGCCCGGTCAAAGTCAACGTCCATCCTCGATTTTTGTGCCAATAAATGCGGACTGCAGAAATCGGAATTCCAGGACAGATTTGGGTCAGTTTGACCAAGTGTTGACCAAAGTCAACACTGGTCAACTCTGCGCTGAAAATCCCTAGGTCAGAACACAGAAATCTTCTTGCTGCGTTTTCCCATGTGTGAGGAGAAAAGACTCCAATAGATGATTGAACCAATCAGATGAGGAGAGAGAATGTGATGTGATGGATGAGTGAAAATGACCTCCAACGTTGACCTATTTATATCCATCAATGAGGGTGTGTGACACCACTGCTTGGGCTTCAAGCCTACATTTCATTTCAGGCAAACCTACACATATTTTGAATAAATTCAAAATAAATGTTCTGCTCATCGGATCAAGATGATCTTTAGATCGATCTTGCACCTCTCCGAAAGAGGAAACCAATAAAAATATTGACATCTTCATCTAAGCATCACAACATGGAGTTTGGACCTACTTGTCCAAAATTAACAGTATTGAATTTATAAACATTACACATGTTGCCAAAAAATTAATACGGGAGACAGACAAGGTGGCCAATCAAGCCACTGTAAACAAAGCAATAACTTTATAATTATCCTAGCTCTACCTCAATCTACTGTTTCTATTCAATTCTCAGCTCCTGGCTGCATCCAAAATGGATTGCTTTGCATATGCATCAAGAGACTTATTCGATGAGGTGTTAGCAACCTTCGCAATGAAAGTTCACCAATTCCATTGTCATAATGAATTATGGAAGAAGCAAACAGAAACCCTGAAAGCAGAAGTAGAAAGAATCAAAGATGGGCTCCAACTTAGCAACAAGAAGCAAGCAACCTTATGGATACAGTGGATCAGGTAGAGAGAGACATGACCATAATTTGAAAAAATGTCATAACACATGAGGCAACAAGATAAAAAACCATAGTCCTCCTTCACTAAGGTCTATGCTATCAGCATTGGCACTGGATGAGAACATGGATGATAACAACGAAGATTGAGGCAGTTTCCCTTTTTGGAAATAGAGAACTACAGGATTGTGATTTACTGCCACTCTGCTTACCACTTCTTTCATTCAGACCTTTGTTTTAATAAGAAAAATGTATTTTGAAAACCTTTTGAGTTAATTTACAACAGTTAAATTTACTATATTTGGCATGTATAAGAAAGCTGATGAGAATATAATGTTTCTTGCATCCTTTGGATATACCACTATCTGCAGGTGTAGCTGGGACAGCATGTATTGTTTTGCAGCGTAACATTATTACTTGTTCTGTTTAAAATAAATCCATAAGTTTGAAGTGCATATATTATGAATAAAAAGAAGAAAATATATGCTTATTATTTGGTTTACAAAATCCAGCAAATTGCAAAATTCTTGCTTTAAGCATTACACCAAACTCTGTGATCTGTTCAATTTCAATTTTCTATATTTTTTCCCCGGCAACCCTTTTGACCCTCTTTTGAACATAGATCATAAGATCCTGGAGTCTTCCAAATATGAGCAACTTCTATGAACAGTATTATCGTATTATGAGGATTCAAAAATAAATACTGCCTGTAAACATGTTTTTGTAGATACTGATTGCAGTTTTCTTGATGATGACGCAAAGGGACCTTTTGATGTAAAGAGGTGCCTAATGCTTGGAAAACAAATGCATGTGTGTCTATAATTAATTCAGTTATGATAAGTCACTTAAAGAGTCAAATTTGTGGTTGCATTGCCTCTGTACATCTTCATTTGGACATGTAAGCCAAGCAATCATGTTATGCCCCAAGAAAGTAAGCTAAGAAAAGCTTAAAATTGTAGTGAAAATGGAAAAAACATGAATCATAGAATTGGAATATATATAGAATCACCCTTCTTACCATGTCGACATCTGCAATTATTTTCTCAGAAAAAGTTCTGCACTGTCGCTTGACCATAAATGGTTCACAATCAGAGTTCCCATCCGTTTTCTCCTCATTGCTACTAAATAAGATATAACTCTTCTGCAATTAGAAGTGAAAACATGTACGTTATCAAACCTGTTAAAAACATAGGATATAAATTTGTGCCTACTGCTTGGAAAAGAAATGCATGCACGTGTCTATAATTAATTCAGTTATGCTAAGTCACTTCAAGAGTCAAATCTGTGGTTGTGTTGCCTCTGTACATCTTCATTTGGACGTGTAAGCCAAGCAATCATGTTATGCCGCAAGAAAGCAAGATAAGAAAAGCTTATAATTGTAGTGAAATTGAAAAACACATGAATCATAGAATTGGAATATATAGAAAATCACCCTTGTTGCCATGTCTTCATCTGCAATTATTTACTCAGAAAAATTTATGCACTGTCGCTTGACCATAAATGGTTCACAATCAGAGTTCTCATCAGCTTTCTCCTCATTGCTACTGTGTAAGATATAACTCTTCTGCAATTAAAAGTGAAAACATGTACGTTATCAAACCTGTTAAAAACATAGGATTTAACGCAAGCAAAGGGTATTGCAATGCAAATTTCTATGCTACAAACCTCATTATGAGCTTTCTTTTCAGAAGCATGAATTTGGTTTTCATACGAGGAGATCAAAATGTGCTTTTGATTTTTCTTTGAAATAAAATCTGTGTATGGAACATAGTCATAGTATTCCTCAAACAAAACAGGTAGCTCTTTTAAACATTCGTCCAGCACTCCTTGCTCTTGTTCAAATGTTCGAGCTACTGCTTCCATCTCAGAAATATCTTCTCTTACATAGATAGTTGGCATCACCACCCTGAATTTTATCATTTTCTGCATACTCCGAAACAATGTAGGAAAGATCAAAAGACATAAAGTGGAGTCAAAGTCATACAATTATTCAGACACACAAAATGCATACTGGATTGGCATACATATACCAAATGCCATATAGCACCAGTGATTGCAGACACCACATAGAACATTGCTAATGTGACCTGAGGAGTAAAATATATCCGCTTCTTGCTTCTTCAGAAACCAACAATAATGATGTTGGAGTCTGAAAGGCAAACAAAAGCAACCTTCACACACCATTCGGTTCTGTTTCCAGAACTCGATCTGTTATTAGCAAGAAGCATTGCCTCTTTGCATAGTAGCTGTTCGTGAGGCAAAATCTGCTGTCTTTTTAGATTCTCATATCGTTTACAAGCGGTTGCCCCAAATGGAAACTGATCAGCCAACGCAAAGTTTACTGCCTTGCCACAATTAAAACCTAAAAACAACCTTTAGATTTCTTAGTAGATATTTGAGAAAACGGTCTACTGCAGTGAACATGGCCTCATTATTCTTGACCATGGCAATGAAAACTTTGACAGGAAAACCAGATACAGCTAAAGATAAAACAAAGAATGGCAATATATACATAAATGTCAATATCTTTACCATGGCTAAAGACTGCATGGTATGCTTGAGGAAATGTGATTACAAATTCCCCAGGCTCTTGCACAGCTTTATAAACTGGAACTTCATGTGCAGATAATATCTCTGAGGGGGACATTGTTGTTTTTCCTATTAGAAAATTAAATGTTGCATACACTCCTTCGTGCATAAGTATTTCCCCATCGTACTCATATTTCTGGACTACATTTTCAAAATCATATGCAGCATGGCCAGGAACACCATACCATGTCTTAGATGCACCACAGTGGTGATAGTTAATGCTGCCATGGTAAGTTAAATTCACAATTAGCTTCTCTGAACTAATATATCAATGTTTCTGAAATATAGTATAAAAAGAGTTTCTACCTGTACAAAAAATGATCTTCAACATGCCATGCAAACATGCTGAAAAGCATTCCAATGTAAAGCATTGGATCACTTACACCCTGCAACCAGTATAAAAATTCTGTGAGATACTGATAGCAGTAAGATGAGAACATAACTTCTGCAGAAAGACAATGCACTTCCCACGAGACTAAAGAAGAATCAAGAAGCCAAGGTCCATTACAGGAATTGAAGTTTCAAGAAGTCGCAATACCGACTTATTAAGCCTTCAAATATCCTGCACCAATATTTGGAAATGAAGGGGTGAGTATCACAATGAGTTCATGCTATCATATCCTAAACTTGCAGAGAACACCTATGGAACTTGATCTCCATTTTAAATCTACTCAAAAACAACCTTTAAGCTCCACTTGCTATTTCCAAGTGGATCATCCGCTGATCTTGAAAAGGCACTCCCCTCAACATCACAGACATATTCAACAAACTCAGTATTCCCAGAAGTTATCTCAAGCCAAAATTCCTGTTCTACGAATTTAGCAGGCAAGTTTGCAGAAGTAGAAAATTTGTGAGCAAATAGCCTGTTTGCTATTTTCTCATATTCACGGAAGGAATATTTCCTGAAACACAGTTCCAACAAATCAGACGGCATTAATTAAAAATCAAATTAATCTTGTTTATCTGAATATGTTGTCTAGTTATTATCTTGCCTTCCACTCATATAGTATTTGGTTAGATCATCAGAATCCCATTTTGCAACTTTTAGGGGCTGCACTCTAGTAGTAAACTTGAATCAAGACTTCTCCTTCATTAGGACCACCCCAGCAGGCACTGATTTAGAAATTTGAGAGACAATCTTGTAAATCCCTGTGTCATGGTAAAGCAAAATTAGACTATACAAAATGTTCGCCGTATTATTCATATATTGTGAATTATTAAAATCAAAAGCAAGAAGACTCAAGAGACACTCAGCAACTCATTCGCATGATGCAGATTAACTTGGAAATATTTTTTATACAGCAGACGTAATTAATTCAAGCTTATAACCAATGACAGGGAGTCACAATTTACAAACGACCACAGCCCTTTTTCTATATATCTCTACATATGTGAAGCTAATTTCTAAGCATTTTAAGCCTGAAACCAACGCGATCCCAAAATGTCCTGAGAAAAAGCAAATTCCTAGAATGTCCAAAACCATAGAGAAGCTTACCAAATTTTGATACAGCGGGAGCAATTTTTTAAAGATATGACAAAGGATCTTCAAACTCTTCCATTGTTGGATAACAGGTTGGGCAGATGGGTATCTCATTTATCCAACTCATTCCATCGGAACCCACCATATTGGCCTTGCATTTTATTTCTTTGAAATTATTTCCATCATCTTTTCCATGTAAAACATCATCCTCACTTCTCACCATGCTGACCATAGTCTGATTTGTCAAGGGAATCACCAGAACCTCTGTCGTTATTCTTGTTATCACGACATTTCCTTCTGCTCCGCTACTCATAAACCAAACAATTCATATTACACACTACTTGAATAAGAATATAAGGATATAGCAGAGACACAGACACTTTCTCAAGCCTTGTGTTGCGGAGCTCCATATATGATGTGGTCTGCAAGTGTCCAACGTTGCACAAATTTTTGAAGATTCACCAATTGCAATGTGCAAACGTTGATTAATTAATATTTTCATGCTTGAAACTCTATGCCTAAGATATGTTTGACTAAAGTTCGCTACAGCACAAAAGAATCAACCTTTGCTAGAGTTGAGGATGAATGTATGTCTGCTAACAGAATAAGAAGCAATGGCTGGATGCAAATAATTGATGGGTATGATGTCAATGGAATGCATGTTAGGCAGAGAACACATTATCTTCCTCTTGCAAATATATAGAGGCATTCGTGCAGTAAGGAGATTGATCCCCAAAAAGACAAGTATCAAAAGTCAATGTAGGTCATATATAACGAGACCAATGAAACTTTTTTAACTTATTGGATCAAGAGAACCATGTCAGGAGGATAAGAAGTTCATGTCATTCTCAGGAAGCTCCTTATACACCCATTTATGGCTGTTATCTGCTCCCACTTTTCCCATCAATCTGCCCAGGTTAAGATCAGAATCTTGAATAACCTATGTTTAACTCAGAACAATTATTAGATTGCTAATGAGAAAAACCAAATAGACAAAACACAATGCACCCTGCACATTCTGACCATTGATAATAACAATTTGCTAGACCTGTCATGTTTATGTGCAGTCCCCAAATGTATATATACTTACCCTTCTCCATAGTTGTAGACTTCATGAGACATCTTGAAGAAGAAGAGCTCTGGTTGGAAAGACTCTGCCATCATCTTGTCTTCCCCTTCACCAGAAACGGTCATAGAACAACAATTGGATAAGCTGTTGGGTGCTCTTGCAGAGTTTAAGAAATCATAGTGTCCTCAACCCAACTGCATCCTGGTGTCTTCTTCACACCTCTATCTTTCATCATTTTCCGCACCTTTTCAATGTCATCCCACCTACCAGCTGCACCATATATATTTGAAAGAAGCACATAAGGTGCAGAATTATTAGGTTCCAACTCAAAAATGCGTGCTGCCACAGATTCACCTAGCTCTATATTTTTATGTATTCTACAAGCACCAAGTAAACTACTCCAGACAGTAGTATCAGCTTTTACTGGCATGTCGTTTATAAATTTTTTTGCTTCATCTAAACGCCCAGCTCGGCCAAGAAGATCAACCATGCAACTATAGTGGTCCATTGTAGGTGTAATGTGATATTTTTCTTTCATACAATTAAAGTAACGGTAGCCCTCATCCACTAGACCCGCATGGCTGCATGCAGACAAAACAGAAATCAACGTGACACGGTCTGGGTTCATGCCAGAGTCTTTCATTTGTTCAAAGAGTTTGACAGCCTCTTTGCCATAACCATGCATGGCATATCCTGTAATCATTGTTGTCCAGGAGACAACATCTCTTCGTGCAACGCTGTCAAATAATTCACGTGCTTTTTGTATGCACCCACATTTTGCATACATATCTATAAGAGCATTCACTACAATGATATCAGACTCCAATTCACTCCCACATAATTTTTCATGGATCTCTACACCCTGTTCAAGAGCTGCCAAATTGGCGCAAACAGGGAGAATACTGGCAAAAGTCATTGAGTCTGGCCTTACACCTGCTAATTGCATTTCTTGAAAAAGTTGCAGGGCATGTCGACCATGCCCATTCTGTGCAAATCCCGCAATCATTGCATTCCATGATATCACGTTTTGTTGTGGCATTTGCTTAAAAAGTTTTAGTGCCTCATCAACAAGGCCATTTTGTGTACACCCTGCAATCATTGCATTCCATGAGGCCACATTTTGTTGTGGCATTTCCTTAAAGAGTTTGAAGGCCTCATCAACTAGCCCATTCTGTGCATATCCTGCAATCATCCCATTCCAAGACACAACATCTCGTTCTGGCATTTCTTGAAAAAGTTTCAAGGCCTCATCAACAAGCCCGTTCTGTGCAAATCCTGCAATCATTGTATTCCACGAGACTACATCTTGTTGAGGCATTTCCTTAAAGAGTCTGAGGGCGTCATCAATAAGTCCATTCTGTGCAAATCCTGCAATCATTGCATTCCACGAGACCACATTCTTTTGAGGCATTTTCTGAAATAGTTCTAAAGCCTTACCAACCTGCCTATTCTGTGCATATCCTGAAATCAATGCTGTCCATGCAACCACACCGGGTTTAGACATTTTGTTAAACACATCACGTGCTGTCTCTATGTTTCCACATTTAGCATACATGTCTACAAGGGCATTTGCCACAACCAGGTCAGACTGGAAACCGTTTCTTATTATCTCTTCATGGATTTCTACACCACGTTTCAGAGATGCCAAGTCACCGCACGCTGGAAGAACAGTGGCAAAGGTAAATTGATTGGGTTGAAAACCCATTTGCTTCATATAGCTAAAAAGCCTTATCGCCTCGGAAGGAGGTCCATACTTTGCATAAGCTGCGATCATCACAGTCCAAGATACGACATTTCGTTCATGCATTTTGTCAAACAATTCACGTGCCTTCTGTATTCTCCCACACTTTGCATACATATCTACAAGGGCATTTGCCACAGAGACTTGGAACTGAAAACCAGTGTTTATTATTTCTTCATGAATCTCCATACCTTTTTCTAAAGATCCCAAGCTGGCACATGCTGGCAGGACACTGGAAAAGGTAAATTGATTGGGTTGGACACCTGTTTGTTGCATTTGCTGAAAGAGTGTCAACGCTTCCTCAGGTGGTCCGAGCCGGGAGTAAGCCGCAATCATGACAGTCCATGTACATTCATCGCGTTCATTCATTTGGTTGAAAACTCTGCGAGCATCCACTACATTCCCACACTTGACATACATGTTGATAAGTGTGTTAAGTATCATTGTGTTTGCTGTAATTCCTCTTTGATTGATGTGAGCATGAATAAGCTTGCCCTCTGGGAGGGCTTTGGCTTGAATGCAGGCCTGCAAGAGAGAAACAAATGCATAATACTGTAGAGGGATGTCTGTGATATACAAGATGTGGAGCGCCTCCTTCAGGCGGCCCTGTTTACAAAGAGATGGGAGATGGTGGGAAGAGCTAGTGTACGCATAGGGTGCTTGCGGATGAATGGTCATTCTCCTTCGTTGAAAGGGAAGCAATCCTGTCATAATCTGATTTGAACAAGATTGTAAAAGTCTCATTCCGAAGGGTTTGGCGTATGTGAGCGGAGGAAATACTGGTTTGACTTTCACAGAGTTTTTGAGTTTCGAATTCGCAGAAGTGCCTTTGCCTCTCTACGAAGATTTACCGGTTTTTCTGCAGGAACCTGCTGTCGAAACACCGCAGCTTGCACAGGAGTTGGCTGTCGACGCAGGAGATAAGTAAACTGCAGTAAACGGCGATAGTAAACGGCCATTCGTTCCTTCGCAGTGAAGGTGAAACTGATCAGAGGATATGGCGGTCTGTTATTCTTAACAGGGTGAGCAGGTTGTTGTTGTTATGTGGAAGTTGGCTGCGTTACTTTCTTTGGAGAAGCGAAGAGTTTATCGGTATTCCTTCCTTATTTATTTGCTTTAATTCACAACTTGGTCACCAGGGCCAGGGCCAGGGCCAGGCTCTTCTTCTACGTCGTGAGATGGGAAAAGTTCTCCGAATTTTACTTAACACTTACAATTGATTACAATTGATTATGTAATATTTGAAAAGATAAATGAAGTTAAGATTGGAGAGTATAATTCGGATTTAAAGTCAGAGCATAATTTAATTTATATGAAGTTATCATGGATATATGAAAGGTAGTATAAGAGAAACATCTAATGCTTTCCATGATCACTACTAAGGGGCAAAATTCTTCTAACACAAGAAAATTGTACTATCTTCAAGACAATGCTTGAAAGATTAATTTAGAGAAAGAAAACTGGTTTCCAAAGCTTCAACAGTTATGAGTTAACAAATATAATTATTTCTTTGAAGAAACGAAGGGCATATCAAGAATACTTCCTTATTTATTTGTTTTAATTCACAACTTGGCCACCAGAGTGAGGACGAGGGTTTGACTCTCCTTAGACGTCAGCATGAGATCATGAAATGTAAAATTTAATTACGATGAACGAATGAAGGGATTTTAATAACGTTGAGACCAAGTGGTCTCAGGGACCTAGGACTCCAACCTATCTCAATTTCGAACTTTTCTCTAAGACTACTCTCTTATCAGGAATCTTGATCAAGAAGTTCGCAGTATTGATAAGTCTCGCTTCCTCGAACAACTTGTTCAAACGGTGCACCTTCAAAATGCTTTTAAATTGATTATGAATATCTTCATAAGCCGGATCACATCCCCGATTACGATAGAGTTGTAGTTCTCACAGACTTGCTCACTGATCAAAAGAAAATCAATTGCATCGACTTTACTCGGATACAAAACTGACAAAACAATTTACATCCATTACTTATATGTGAAGTCCTTATCAGTCAAATTTTATTTGAAATGTTGTCCCTATTTCGCTGGGAATGTGTTTCAAAAAAATTATAGAAGATTATGTAATATTACAAATACAATCCATGATGTAGTGCCATTCTGTTTCAACCTCTCCATTCATGCAAAAGATGCAGATTCTTTCTTTCCACTCTTCTTTTGGAGTTGTCCATCTACCTGTTTCACATCTGAGATGATAAGACTTGGTCCTCAACTGTGTTATTGATAATCTAGCCTTTCCCATGATTTTGGCACCTAAATATATCTTCTCATCATGAGACCATGTCGAGTTGAAATCTTTAACATAAAGATATTTTTTTCGACCAATCTGTTTTTCCCAAATGGGAGTCTTGAATTTTTCAAGCACCAATTTTTGTATTTCCTCTTTAGAGTTAGGACACTCTTGCCGCTTAATAAACCACTTGCCCAACCACTTGTCATTTTGTTTCCCCTAAGTTTTCTTCCTCCTCGTTAACTCTTCCATAACAACTATTTTAGGCCAACGATGCTCTTACATGCCTTCAACCCTTTTTAGGTAACTTAACAAGCGAAAAACTGCCTTGGCCTCCATTGGAAATAAACAAGCCTCATCTAGGAAGATCTCATAAGTAACCGTTGATTTGACTTTGAAATTATTAGTGATTAGGTGTTTTTGAATTCTTTCTAATTGCCTCCACTTGTAGTTTGACATACTACTCCCCCAAACTTCACATCCATAGAGTACAATCGGTGTAACCAACAACCCAAAAAGAGTTTTCTTGGTCTTCCAATCCCATAATTCTACTTTCTTGCATCTGTTTTGTAGAAGATAAAAGGCTCTCCATCCCCCCTAAATATTTTTAGCTCTACATGCCTCTCAATTGAGCCCGTTGTGAAAAAAAAATCCTAGATACTTGTATTCTTCCACAATCTCCAAGGGTTTCCCCTCAAAAATAAAATTAACTTGTTGTTTTTTCCTCTTCAAGGAGAATATCATGATCTTGGTTTTGCTAATGTTTACTTGCATCCCAACCTCTTCACAAAAGAGCTCTAATGCCTTCAAATGCTCTCTGAGACCATGAGCCGATTTTGCAATTAGGATAAAATCATCAGCATATAAGAGAAGTCTCACCACATACCCTGCTAATTGAATACCCTCCCCACTATTATTGTTTAATCATTCTTCCAAGTTATCAATATATAAGCCAAACAACGTGGGGGAAAGAGGGCACCCCTACTTGACCCCAATGTCACTACCAAAGCATTCAGAAAAGCCTTCCTTAGTTCTGATTTTAGCTCTAACTTTCTCGTAGAGCTTATGAACAGCTGCCCTATATTCACTTGGAATTCTAATCTCTTCCATCCTGCTCCAAAGCATGTCTCTAGGAACAGTGTCGAAAGCTTTCTTGAAATCAACAAACAAAAGGCTTCCTCATTGTGTATGTCCCATACTTTTTCTATGAAATTTCTAAGAGTGATACAATGATCAATGATAGAATGTCGCGGCCTAAAACTAGCCTGCCCTTTTGCTCTTTTACCTTCCTTTTCTGCCCAACTGCTAATTCTACGCTCCACCATGCTTCCAAATAACTTTCCAAAAAGGGGATTAACCATAATAGTGCGGTAATTGGATGGGATATTAATGTCTCTATTTTCGTACAAGGGGATAGCAACACTAGTTGTCCATTCAATTGGAAAAATACTTTGTGTGATGCTATTGAAGATATTTTTAATAATCAGAGCCAAGGTTTCAACCCCCAACTTTAAAAATACTGCTTGTAATCCATCAATGTCTTGAGCTTTACCATTTGCTAACTTTTTTATACCACGCTTGACATATTCTAATGAAAATGACTCGGCTGAAGTGATGATTATGGGAGGGCTACTTCTCTCTTGATCTCTCTCGTAAAGAAGCTTTGCGTACTCTGACCATTGACTAGCTAAGATATTATTATCCATTTGCTTTTTCTTTTGCTGTAATTCCCTCCAAATTCTTATGGGATTAAGTTTTCCCAAGGAAATTGATTCATTCCTTCTTGAAATCACATACTTTTCTTTTTCTGTTTTTAACATATTTTTGTACTTTTTCATGCCTTCACTGTTTACTTCCTTCTCTTTCAGTGATCTTTTTGCAACCTTACACTCCTCATCAAACCAGGGATTGGATGGAAAAGTGTTTGAAATTCTCTTCATTGGTTGAGATATTTTGCACACCTTTAAGGCTTTGTGGATTGAAGGAATCACCATATCGCTGCCAATGTTCTCTATTATTGCACTATCCTCTTCACCTTCTAAGTTAAATTTTTCCACTTGAAATTGATGTTCCAGAGAGGCAGCAAAGAGCTCTTGATTTTCTTGATTCATAATGACTCTACCATTTGCATCTGTTGAGATTCAACAAGATGATGATCCTAGTGAAAATTAAGCACATACACTAGGATGGAGCCTCGGCCTATTTTTAGGTGGAAGTTTATTTTTAGAACGGATGAGAAAATTATATTTATAGATTATATCTATTTATAGATGGTGAGTGTTGGTCACTTTAATTGTTTATTGAATTAAACAATTCAAGTGCTACATAAATTGTCAACCCAGGGAAGTTTGTTTATTTCAAAGGCAATCACACACTGTATATGCTCAATCTCAAAAGCAGTGAAATGTTGTGGTAGAAATTACACTAGTCACACCTTGCTTCAACAAACTGAAGTCTACTTGAGTTACAGCAAAGACAATCTTTCTATTGCAAACAATCATCAAAAGAATCCTGGATTACATTAAAAAGACAACAATCTAGGAAAGGAAACCAATCTGCAAAAGGAAAGACCAATTATGCTATAACAGAGAACATGACCCTATTCCCCAAGTAGGAATCTTTAGCACTTGTTTCTGACTTTCACAAACTCATTCTGTGAACAAAATCAACAATTGAAATAATCCACAATTACCTAAGAATGAATTGTATGAAAACAGTGCAACAATTAATGGAAACAGAGTTTCAGTAATAAATCACAGAATTCCAATACTTCATAAATGATTTCAGCAAACAAAGTTTAACAAGGCATGAATGAAAAAGAACAGTTAAAAAACTACGGAAATAAATGGGTGAATCTTGTGAAGAAGGTGGGCCCTTCCCTTCTCACAAGATTCCCCAGAAGAAGGAATTAAAATGAATTACTCAAAACAAGCTTTTATTCATCTGTCGAAAGTAACATATTACAAAGGATTCACGTTCCTTCTCTGTTCAAAATAAACCTCCCATAGTCTCCAATTGTTCTCTAATGTTGATGTCTCCTCTTTTTAAAGAGGAGACATTTATTACAATTGATTTACATTATAGAAATCCTATTTTTAACCCAATCTGATCTTCTACACTGAAATAGGACCTTTATGTTCTTCCATAGCAAAATGATGTTATAATGGTTACGATGGTACTGGATTCAAAGTGCAGTTGTTACGGCCCGTGTAATAGCTTCCTTACTTATCTTTTCTTGTTGCCGTCATGCCTGAAATACTGCTTCAGAATCGCAAATCATGGGTTGTTTCAGCAACGGGATTTGTGTACCATGTTGACTGTTTCAGCATCGCGGTCTTCAAACAGCCATGATAGATAATCTGCAGTCTTCAATCTGTCTCAGCAACTATATATCTTCGATTAATGATTAAATATGAAGTAATGTAAAATTATATGTAAAACAAGTTAAACATATAGTAAAGAGAAGAATGTTATATACCTTTGGAAGAATGGATGAAAGTGATAGTATAAGCTTTAAATATGGACTGGAAAAGAGTGGAATGATAACAAAATGTATGGTCAAAATGGTACATTATGGGGTCCTAACATCCCCCCCAACTAAAAGGGTTGCATGTCCTTAGGCAACTTTAGTCTGAGTCAGAGTCCGGATACTGGCTTTTGGCATGCAAATTACTTAGGCAGTAGTTATGGAAGGTGTTGTCTGTTAAAGCTCTGAATCCTTACACATTTTGCAATATTTGCCAAGATGTTGCTTCATCCTTGTTAGCCAACCTATGATGAGCATGATATTCTTCTGCTGGCATCCATAAAATAGGAAAATGAAAGTGGTACCCTATCCACTTTTCAGCAGATTGTTGAACACATCATATGTAATTGGGTACTCTAGAGAATGCAATTTCGAGATTAGTGGGACTGAAAGGATTATACTCCTGCTTCTCCTTAGAGGATTGTTGCCAAAACATATTGTTTGCTCTTAAAGCAGCAGTTTCTTTAGCCCCGATAAAGTATTGACAGTCCTGAAGTACTGAAGCCTGTAATTGCCGTATATGTTCAGTCATCCCTGGCTTCTGCAAAAATTGATGATACTCTGTCACAAAGATGGCAGGGTTCTCTGGTTCTGGCCTTATCCAGAGAAGACAGTTGTCTTCATTATGCCTGGTTGCAAGAAAAGTAGTCTGCCATGTAATCTGATAAGCAAGGAAGGAGGCAAATGCCCTGATCTGAATGTCACCAACAAGAGGGTTGAGATTAACCCTTCTGTTTTCAGGGATGGCTTCATTGCGAAGTTACAAATCACATAATAAGTGTTGATCACTGGTGGAGGCTTCTGTAAATGTTTTCACAAACTGTTCGGATGTAAGCACCTCATGGGGTCTTCCATCTCTGACTGCTTTCAACTGAAAATAAACAAGGCGTTATGAGAGAAATAAAGAGTAATTTAGAGATGGTTTCCTAGTAGCCAATAATTTTTGTACCAGTTCAAACATTAGGAGCAATTTTCCTTTTAGCTCTTTATTCTCCTTCTTGTAAACTCTAGATTGTTGGAGTGTTTGCTCCAAGATTTCCCAGTTAGAATATATATGATTCTGCCAAACCAATTTGTGCTGTTGCAAGGTTTTATCTTGCAAAATGGCATATTCTTTCCTCCATTTATTCATTATTTGCCACTCATTTCATGGTTCAGTTTGTGTTCCAGCATTGCAAGTGATAGGCTGAGGTATAGTCTGAGTAGCAGAATCAGTTACAGTAGGGCAGGATACATGTACATCAACTTCTTTTTCTGAATTTTTTGAAGGCCCTACTGGTTCTTGTGTAACAGTAGGGCATTCCTCTTTGACTGCAGAAGATGTAGATGCTCTCGGCATTGGAACTTGAACTATCTTATATCTTGCTTGCTGATAGATGTTTCCACATTGACTGCACATATATTCTTTATACGGATCATTTTATGTATGTTTTTCTGCCATGGATGTTGTATGGGCCAAGGTATAAAAATTGAACTCTTTGTCATAGGCTTCCCTTGCCATTGCCAATTCTCGCTTATAAGCTTCTAATTATGATTTTAAAAACTCATTTTCTTGTAAGAGGGAAGCCATGGTGACTGGGCCTTGTGTATCAATTGCATTCTCCGAAATTGATTACTGTATTTTAGCTGTAGCTGGTTCTTGTGTGACAGCTAGAGCTGGTTCCTTTGTGGCAGCTATTAAATAAGTAGCATCTTGGGTGTCTAATTCTTGTACGTCGGCAGCTAGTTCTTGTGTTTCAGCTGCTGACTGAGTAGCTGGTTCTTGTGGGACAGCTACTCGTTCTGTAGAAAATGATGTCACATTACCCTGGGCATCTGGTTCTTGTGTTTTAGTGCCACAGGGTGAGACAGGTAATAATTTCGGGGTTTGGAAGGGTGGTGATGTGTGAAGTTTTAACAAAATGGTTGCGGGGTTAGGGGTAGTAGGAATGGTTGCTGCTTCAGTAGGCGTCCTCATTCGTCTCCTAGGTAAGAAGGCATAAAAGCAATAGTTTGCTTTTTCCTTTTATGAGAGGGTTTTTCCCTAGGAGAAGGGTTATTAGAGGAGGTAGCTGCTTTAGTTATAGCCCTTGTTTGTCTTTTTGATAGGAAGGTGGTTGTGATTCGCCTTTTCCTTTTACGAATAGAGGAAGATGGTGGTGTATCGGCCTGAGAGTCATCACTGGGAATATGGACGGTAGGATCAGATGATTCTGCTAAGTGGTGAGATGGACCTGAAGAAAGGTTAATTGGATTAGTTGGTTTTGTGGATGGAATTGGTGGAGGGTCAGGGATATTCTCTAGTTGCTGCTAGTGGGAAATTTTAGGAATTTCTTGAGGATTTTCAGTAGCTTCTTGAGAAATTTCAGCAGCTTGCTCAGGTTCTAGGGGTGGGTTGTTTAGAGGAGGGTTTTGTTGAGAAAAACCCCTCTGAATCAGTAGTTGAAAAAGGCGGTGATGGGTGAGGGAAAGGAGTGGTAATTTTACCCGTCTACAATAATATGACATATTTCTAATGCATCCAAGTAAATAGTAAGGAATGTTCACTAGTCTACCGTGTCGTAAATGACTCATTAAGATAAAATCATGCGGGTAGACTACCTGGTAGCGGCCTTCACATGTAAGGTAATGTTTGACGAATTCAACAACTTTCGGCCAAGGAGGCGGTAATGAGTGAAGTCCAACACCCCGACCTTTAAGCTTGACGTGTTCTCCTGGCAGAAGAAAATCATGTTATGCATTCAGAATGATGTGCTTTCGACTAAACCATTGAGTACCAGTGACCAGCAGACCTGAAACCTGTGCTATGTCGCCCTCTGAAACTGGAATTCGGACTCCCTGGATAGTAGAATGATCTTCCTGAAGATTTTGTGCAAATTCAAGGACCTGTTGTGGATCAAACTCTTGAAGTCTCTGGAAATATCCTACCCAGCCTGCCTGCTGAAAAATCTGATACGCCTCTGGGAATAATTCAAGAAGAGCTATCGAGTCGGGCTCATGTCGAATAGCAGGTCCTCCCATAGTTAACCAGCTTTGGTAAAATGCAGAGTCAAAGAGCGAAGTTACCGGACTTCGAACAGAGTAAACTTTGCGAATGAGAACACGGAGTAACAGTGAAGAGGCGAAGTAATGGGTAGGAAAAATAACGGTAATTGGCATGTTGTGAAATGATGGCATATAATTTCGATATTCCCCCCAACTACGGCTGAAATGATGTCTTTAAGTGTGTGGAGATTGTAGTCATAATAAACAAAATCTTCTCTTTAAACCATAGTTTAATTGTACTTACATATAAAATTTACATACCTCATGTTTACCTTTGATTTGTAGTTCGAAAAATATAGTGCTTGTTTATAATGGCTCAATAGTCATGGAAGAACTTTAGAAGCTTTTTGAAACATGAGGGAGATTATATTAGATATTTGTTTTATCATAGGAGAAGACAGTGAAGGACAGGAGTAACATAAGGAAAGGAGAAGTGGAACTGAAGAAGATGATTTCATGACAGAAAATGTTGCATATTCATGTCTTTGGAGAAAGAATTGGTGTTTCAACAATAGGAAAATGGATGAAATGCTGCTGAAAAGTGGTGTTTCAGCAATGGAAAAATAGGGAAAGTGTTGCTGAGGAGTGATGTTTTAGCAGTGGGAAAATGGGGAGAATATTTGCTGAGGAATGGTGTTTCAGCAATATGAAAAATAGGGAAGATATTTGTTGAAGAATGGTGTTTCAGCAATGGGAAAAATAGGGAAAATGATATGAAAAGGGAAAAAGGAATGAAGGGAATGAATGATGAAATGTTACTAGAAGATGGGGAAATGAGTTGAAGTGAGGGAAGCAATGCTTCTCAAAATGAAGCCTGGATCTTCTTGTGGTGAAATTGTCCTTCCTTGGTAAGCCTTTCCTTAATCAAAAATCTGCAAAATAATAAATTATAACATGCTAGCCCTTGACAGGGATTATTAGTTTAAGAAATCTAATCTAATACTAAAAATACAATGCAGAAAACAATCAAATGAAATGAGGAGTAGAAGACTCCCCTAGAAAGAGATAATGTGCATCTGCCACGCAAGTGGCCTTAAAATCTTCTTTGGAAATAGGGCGCTGGTACAGACGAAGGCGATGACCATTTACTAATAATGGTGTTTTAGAGTCATCAATTGTTAAGAGCCTTACTGTTCCATTGGGAAAAACATCATCTATTTCGTAGGGTCCCAACCATCTTGTACGTAGCTTCCCTTGAAAGTTTTCAAACCGAGAATCATACAATAAAGCCCAATTACCTTTTTGGAACTACTTATGCTTGATGATTTTATCATGCCACTCTGTTCTTTTTTGTTGGATCATAATTTTCTGATGAATGGCATCTAATATTTTTTCATCCAATTCATGAAGTTGTTGCAACCTAGTTGTCTGTGCATCATTCAAATCAAGGTTAACAACCAAAGCAGTCCTTAAGGTTTTAATTTCAAATTTCAGAGGAAAAACAACACTTTTACCATAAACCAATTCATAGGGAGAAAATCCTGTAGTATTTCTCCAGGTAGTTCTGTAAGCCCATAGTGTTTCAGGGAGTCTTTGAGACCAATCATTCCAGTTATCCTTCACTTTTTTGGTTAGAATGGCTTCTATTACTTTGTTTGTACTCTCCACCTGCCCATTGGCTTGGGGTGGTATGGTGTAGTCATTCTATGATGAATGTGATATTTCTGAAGGGTGGCTTTGAAACCATGAGAAGTGAAAGGAGGTCCTCCATCTGTAACTAGCTCTCTAGGGACTCCAAATCTAACAAAGATTTCTTCAAATAGGAAAGCTAGGATAGCTTCTTCATTAGCTCTAAGGAGTGCTTTGGCCTCCACCCATTTAGTCATATAATCTGTGTAGACTAATATTTAAACTCTTTGATTGGATGGAGGATTAATGGGTCCTATAAAATCTAAGGCCCATCTTTCAAATGGTTCAAGTATTACCTGGGGTTTTAATGGCATTTCATCTCTATGATTAGGTTGACCCATTCTCTGACAGCTATCACAAGCCTGAACACATTTCTTTGCATCCTTAAAGAGTGAGGGCCAATAATAACCCATCCTAAGAATTTTATGTGGTTTTCTCTTATCAGCAAAATGGCCTCCGCAAGGGTCATAATGAAAAGATTTTAGTATATCATACACCTCATCCTCTCTAATGCATCTCCGGATTTCATGATCAAGTCCTGTATAGAAAATACACCTACTTATCCAGCTATACCGAGCACTTTTTTGAATGATTTTTATTTTCTCTCGATGTGATAGGTGTGATGGTAACTTCCCTGCAACTAGATAACTGGAAATGTCTGCATACCATGGTGAGTGAGAAGAAACTACAAATAAATATTCATCAGGAAAGGAATCATCTACTGGAGTATTATCATCAGATTTTAACCGAGAAAGGAAATCAGCAACAACATTTTCTTTACCTGGTCGATATAAAATTGTAATATCAAACTCTTGTAATAAAAATAACCATCTGGTGACTCGAGCATTTATGACAGATTCGTTCATTAAATACTTGATATTCGAGTGGTCAGTATGGAAAAAAGTAGAGTAACCAATAATGTAATGTCGAAATTTATTAATAGCATAAATGACTGCTAAAAAATCCTTTTTGGTAATTGTATAATTAAGCTCACCAGGAGTCATATTCTTACTAATAAAGTAGATGGCATAAGGAAGATGGTTTTCCTCTTGTCCCAAGACAGCTCCAATTGCAGTATCCGAAGCATTAGAAGATATATGAAAGGGAAGTGCCCAATCAGGTCCTCTCAAAATATGAGCTGTGAATAACTAATGCTTGAGTTCTACAAAGGCCTCCTGACAAAGATTAGTCCACTTGAATTCAACATTTTTCATAAGTAACACAAACAAAGGAGAGGCTATTTTGGAAATTTTTTTAATAAATCTCCTGTAATATCCTGCATGTCCTAAGAAACTTCTCACTTTTGTTTGTGTTTTAGGAATGGGAAGGTTCTGAATGAATTTTATTTTGGATGGATCCACCTGAATTCCTTGAGATAAAATAAAATGTCCAAGCACTACTCCTTCACTCATCATCATATGACATTTTTCGGTGCTTAAGGAGAGGTGAGCTTGTATACATCGTTTAAGTACTTTCTCAAGGTTCTGTAATGCATCTTCAGAAGACACACCATAAGGGGTAAAGTCATCCATAAATATTTCCATAGAGTCATTAAGCATATCAAAAAATATTCCTATAACTTTTCTTTGAAAGGTTGTTGGTGCATTACATAGTCCAAATGGGAGAAATCTATAGGAAAAAGTTCCCCAAGGACTAGTAAAAGTGGTCTTATCTTGGTCTTGGGGTGCAATTCTGATTTGGTTATACCCACTAAACCCATCTAAAAAGGAGAAGAATTTCTTCCCTGACAAACTATCCAACACTTGATCAATGAACGGTAAAGGAAAGTGATCCTTTTGAGTGGCTTTATTTAAGGCTCTATAATCTACACACACTCTCCATTTCCCGTTTTTCTTAGGAACTATTACCAATGGGGAAACCCATTCACTGTCAGAGATAGGATATATAAACCCTACATTAAGCAATTTTTGAAGTTCCTCTTTGACAATTTCTCTTAAATTAGGATTCATTCGTCGTTAGGGTTGACAGACTAGTCGAAAACCTTCCTTGATATAGATCCGGTGAGTACATAATTCAGGAGAGATTCCCTTCATATCTGTATAGTCCCATGCAAATGCTTCTTTATTTTCAAGAAGTAACTTCATTAATTGCTATGTTTCAGCAACTGTCAAATTGGGGTTTATGTTCAGTGTTTTGCCAAGTTCAATTTCTACTGTTATGATTTTAGAAGAGATGGTGGTTGATGTTTGAGGAAGATCTTCAGGTTTAAGCTTTTCCTGGGTATCTGATTTCAAAAGTGCAGCCAACTGATTATGTGTTTCAGGAGTCACAGAGGAGGGTTCACAAATAAAATTATTAATTACCTCGTCCTCAGTGGTATCTTTAAGACTTAAAGCTTGTCTGATAGTCAAAATAGGTTGAATAGCATGATCATCATAGTCCATCCATACATAATTATCATTATTAATCATGGGTGTAGTGTGAGGGTAGAGAGTAAGCTGTTTAGTTTCATATCCATTGGAAATTTTCATTGAACTAGATCTGCAACTGATAAAGGCATCGACTGTAGCTAACCAGGGCCTTCCCAGAATTAAAGGATGTCCCCCCAACTTTGTTTTAGTCTGTAACACCACAAAGTCAGCTGGGTAATTCTAGGACTCAACTGAGATGACTAGGTCTTCAATAACTCCCTCTGGTTTGATTGTAGAACGGTCAGCTAAATCTAGAATGGTTGGTGTATCTCTGATTACGTTCTTTAGCTGTAGAAATTGTGAAGTTTCAAGAGTCATAATGTTTATAGCAGCACCTAAATCTACCAGAACTTGAGGGATTATTGTTTTACCGATTTGGACTGTCATAGTAGGATGGTCGGGATCACCATATTTAACTGGGGGAGTTTTACCAGACATTAATGTAGATAGATCACCCATAACATGAACTGTAAGGGGATCTTTAGCTTTCCTACTGGGTTTCTTAACACAAATATCTCTCATCATTCTGGCATAAATTGATACATCTCTTAGTGCTTGTAAAAGTGGAATTTTAACATACAGATTCTGTAATTCCCCTAGAATATTAAAAGTATGTGGCTCATGCGTGTTCTAGTTAAAACTAAACGCTCAGGGAATGGTGGCTCTGCTGTTTCAGCACCCTTATTATGGGTTCAACTATTTTCCCAGATCGTAAATGAATGTCATTACATTGTGCAGGGAAAATAGGAAATATAGGCTGGTTTTGAATATCAATAACTTGCACAGCTTTATTATTGGGGTTAGGATTTGGTTGTACAGGTACCTGGGGTCTCATCATTTGATTATTTGGGGGAGCACTTGATGGTAGAGGAAGTGGTTGCTAAAATTGAGGAAATTGATTTGGGAACGGGAGTTGTTGACCCCTCCAATTTTAATTCCACTGGTTAAAGTAAGATTGTTGTTGTGGAGGCCAAGGAGTCCACATTGCAAGATTTACAAAGGGAGGGTTTGTTTGTTGCATTGGTGGGTAATTCATTTGATTGAAAGGTGGGTATTGCATTTGGTTAAAGGGAGGGTAATTTGCTCGACTAGAAGAAGGATAATTTTTCCAACGATTAGAAGATGTAAATGGCATATTAGATTTCATACCTTGTCCTCGTGGTTTTCATTCCCTTCTCTGTGTCAGCAGATAGACTACTTCAGTTTATTCTTCGGTTGGTTGCAATGCCGCTTTTATTCCAGGTAAAGAAGGGCATTGTTGTGTTTCATTATCTTACTCACAAAGGGTGAAAATTGGCACCTTGTCCAATGGGCATTCGCTTAGTGGATGTTTATCTCTGCATTTGGGGCAAAAGACAGCCAAAGCTACTTTTGCTTCGGCTTGTTTCTTCTTAACCTGCAAGGTGTCAATCTGTGAAGCAAAATAACTTAACATTTCAGTTTTAAATTCTTCAAGTAAATTACCTATTTCGGCTCTTGCTGCTCCTCCACTGACTGATTTTTGAACTCTTGAATATGTGGTATCTCTGTTGTTTGGCATGTTCCTTGCAGCTCCTCTTGAACATCTTTTACAGAGGTTAACAATTTCATCATATGATTCTTTAGATATATCCCCTTTACCAAGCATATTTAGTATATCTAAACAGTCATCCCTCACCCCTTTCAGTAATATTGTTTTAAGAATATCCTTACTTACATCGGGATGATTGGATCTCTGCAGGTTGTATTGTAGTCTTTCCACAAAGTCCTCCAAATTCTTGTCCTCCATTTGTACCATCTTAAATAGTTCCTCTCTTTTTTCTCTTGTCCGGCAGTAGTCTTGATATTTAAGCAGAAACTTTTGTTTCATCTGTTCCCATGTTGTGATTACATGGCCTCCAAGACTCATGAACCACCTTAGTGAATTTCCTTTTAGTGTTGCTGGAAATAGCTTCAACTTCTGGGCATTAGTAACATAATCATAACTTCTGCATAATATATCAAATTCAAAAAGAAATTCGTCAGGATCTTCAGAAGATAAACCATGGATGTTAGGTAAGGCTGAAAGTGGGATATTCTTCATGGGAGTTGCTCCTCTAGGGAGATCGCCAATAGGAAATCTCAAGGTAGAGAGAGAATTCTCATCTTTTCCCTCTCCTTCAGGATCTACTTGTCCTCCGCCGAAGAATCCTTCATTGTTCCCTTCCATTGTTTGATCTACTACTGCACTTGCTCGATCCTCAATGTTTTCTACTGGCTCCTCAATGTTTTCTGTTGGCTTTTCAACGTTTCCTGTTGATTCCTCAACATTTTCTGCTGGCTCTTCAACGCTTTCTAATGGCTCTTCAATGTTTTCTACTGGTTCTTCAACGTTTCTTGTTGGTTCTTCAACACTTGCTGCTGGTTCCTCAACGTTCTCAGGGCTCACAACTTCTTCTGTTTCATAATTCGATTGAGGGGAGTGTTGAGGCTTTGGCCTTCGAGAGCTTAGTCTCTGAGAAGATTTAGCTTTTGATACGATCTCATCAATAAAGGTCCTTCTTCCTCCCCTTCCTTTGCCCTTGCCACCTGTAGGGTTAGTTTTCTTATGGGTTCTGCGTCCTCTCATACATCTGAAAGAAAACAATCAATGATTTTGAAATCTATGATTGCCTTCCCCGGCAACGGTGCCAAAATGTTGGTCACTTTAATTTTTTATTGAATTAAACAATTCAAGTGCTACATAAATTGTCAACCCAAGGAATTCTATTTATTTCAAAGGCAATCACACACTGTATATGCTCAATCTCAAAAGCAGTGAAATGTTGTAGTAAAAATTACACTAGTCACACCTTGCTTCAACAAACTGAAGTCTACTTGAGTTATAGCAAAGAGAATCTTTCTATTGCAGAAAATCATCAAAAGAATCTTGGATTACATTAAAAAGACAACAATCTAGGAAAGGAAACCAATCTGCAAAAGGAAAGACCAATTATGCTATAACAAAGAACAAGACCCTAGTCCCCAAGTAGGAATCTTCAGCACCTGTTTCTGACTTTCACAAACTCATTCTGTGAACAAAATCAACAATTGAAATAATCCACAATTACCTAAGAATGAATTGTATGAAAACAATGCAACAATTAATGGAAACAGAGTTTCAGCAATAAATCACAGAATTCCAATACTTCATAAATGATTTCAGCAAACAGAGTTTAACAAGGCATGAATGAAAAAGAACAGTTAACAAACTATGGAAATAAATGGGTGAATCTTGTGAAGAAGGTGGGCCCTTCCCTTCTCACAAGATTTCCCAGAAGAAGGAATTAAAATGAATTACTCAGAACAAGCTTTTATTAATCTGTCAGAAGTAACATATTACAAAGGATTCATGTTCCTTCTCTGTTCAAAATAAACCTCTCATAGTCTCCAATTGTTCTCTAATGTTGATGTCTCCTCTTTTTAAAGAGGAGACATCTATTACAATTGATTTACATTATAGAAATCATATTTTTAACCCAATCTGATCTTCTATACTGAAATAGGACCTTTCTGTTCTTCCGTAGCAAAATGCTATTAGAATGGTTACGATGGTACTGGCTTCAAAGTGTAGTTGTTACGGCCCGTGTAACAACTTACTTAATTATCTTTTCTTGTTACAATCATGCCTGAAATACCGCTTCAGAATTGCAAATCACGAGCTATTTCAGCAACGGGATTTGTGTACCATGTTGACTGTTTCAGCAACACGGTCTTCAGACAACCATGATAGATTATCTGCAGTCTTCAATATGTCTCAGCAACTATATATCTTCGATTAATGATTAAATATGAAAGTAATGTAAAATTATATGTAAAACAAGTTAAACATATAGTAAAGAGAAGAATGTTATATACCTTTGGAAGAATGGATGAAAGTGATAGTATAAGCTTTAAATATGGATTGGAAAAGAGTGGAATGATGGCAAAATGTATGGTCAAAATGGTACATTATGGGGTCCTAACAGTGAGAAAATTATATTTATAGATGATGTTCTATTTTTAGATATATGTGTGAGTTCTATTTATAGATCACATGTCTATTTATAGATGCATGTCGACTATTATTATCCCTTAATAATAGTTAGACAATAAATATTAATCTAATCTCATGGAGCACTTGGAATCAGTTAACCGAAGTGGCAAACCAGTTAGCTGAAGGAATTTCGAGTTCAAAGGTTGGTTGGTGGGGCATGCAAGAGGATCTAGTTGTAACTGAGTGATTTGAAGTTGTAATAGAGTTGGACCTGTAGTTATGTGAGTTGTAAAGTAGTTTAACTCAGTTAAGTGAGTTAAACTCAGTTGTGCTAGTTGTAACTGAAGATACACTAGTGGGAGATTAGTGAATTAAATATTAAATTAATTCACATGGAGTGATCTCACGTGCAACTAAAGATTTACTATTTTTAACTACATGCATGTTAGATTCAGTGGAGGCCCAGTTAAGAGGTAGGTGAAAGGGACAGTTGACTATCAGTTGTACTATATTGGATTGCACTCTTGCAAGCCAAACACACATTGGATATGCTCATGAGGATTGCGCAGTCAAGGAGGGTATGATTGCATCGAATTGGTCTTTGTAATCAACTTGGATTGCGCAGTGGAGCCAGGCTGTTGTGAGGCAGAAATTTGGCTAAGGCATTTGCCAATTTTTGCAAGACAATGTGAGACGATTGTATATTGTACAGAGAGCTCTTGGATTAGAGTTTTGTATGAGACTGTTTCATGATACATGATATATACATAATATATGATAGTGGGGTTTTTAGCTTTATACTTTCCCAGTAAAAACATATGTGTTATGTGTGAGTGATATTTCTTCATGTGTTTGCAATTGGTGATCTTGTTTTAAATTTCCGTAAGAATTTTTGTAGAAGAAATTCTGTATTTAACAGTGGCATATAATTGTTAGATTAGGAGAATCCAGGCAATACATAATTGTATTAAAATTTCTACATGAACTTTCTTCTTTCTATGTTGGTTTTGCTCCAACTGCATCCCACTTGTGTGCATGCCCAACTTAATATAGAGAGGCATATGATCCGATTTCAACTCAACAAGGCAAGCTCCAATATTGAACTTTGGAAAACTAGAAAGAAAGCTCTAGGAGAAAATCACATAATCCACCACACTTTGACAGTTGTAAGTTTTACATGTAATGTCACTGGATCTAGGCCAGGTTTTCATGCCATTGCAAGTGACCATGTAATAGAGGCTACATAAGTCTAACAATTCAACACCAAAGTGTGAGAAGAACTTTCCCATCTTGAGAAGACGTTTCCTATGTGTGATTCTCACTCTCACTTAGCCAAAGAGGATTGTTTTCCTTATTCTCATCACTACCTAACTACATAGACTGATTACTTGTTGTCCTTGCATTAAAGTCACCGACCAAAAATATATCTCTCAAAGTCTTGAAGGCAAAAATGTCTTTTTTTAGAGCAACGTAAGGGTCTTCAGTATCTAAGTTTGCCTTCTTGTAGAACTTCGATTTTTTTGGAGAAAAGTACCAAGAAACCATCCTAATTGTTGCATTTTTCTTTGTTATATTAAGCCATATAAGTTGCTTATTTGGGTCCTCTTTTTCCACTTTTACAATTCCATTCCAACATTATTTTATAAGAACCGTGATCCCTCCATGCCCTTTACCTATTCCAATCTCTTTATTCCATATTGAAATTTTATTGTATCCCTCGAATTCTGGAACCCTACAACATTCATGCTCATGAGTTTCCATAAGAAAAATGATGTATTTCCCTTCTGCTATGGACCCCAAACCCGGTCCTCTCCTCCATGGGTAACCTCTACAATTCCAACTCACCATGCTTAGAAACTCTCAAGGGGGGGTGGGGGGCGGGTCGAATCCCCATTTCCGATTTTCTAAATGCTCATTGATTTGAGCTTTCCCATTTTTTAGCCATGCCCATTTTCTTGCCTCCCATGCTGATTTCACTTTCTCTCATTCATTCCTTCGCTCTTCTTGTTGTTCAAATGTCAAATCATCATCGAGGTAAAGGTGAGCACCTCTAATGATCCCCCTATTTTTTAGAATAGTCGTATTTTAATATTTACTTATCAAAATAACTCTCACATATCTGCAACTTCCATTTTCTGTTTTCCTGCCAATCCTGTTTTCCTATTGAATATAGCCTGACCAGTTCAGCTCTTCCTTGAGAAAGTCCATGACTAACATATTTTTCCTCTCTTTCTCTCTAAAATCCTTCAAACCTTTGATAATTACATTTGTAGCCTTGCCTCGCCTGTCTTTTTCTTCCCTTGTTTGCCTCTTGGTTTGCTTCTCCATGATTTCCTTTTGCTCGATTGATGATTATTTTACCAGTTGTGCCCACGATTTAGCCTCTTCCATTTGTTGTCTTAGTTTGTTTTCTCTCAACTCCATGCTTGTCAAAGCTGGTTGAAACTCTTCTATCTTTTTTGTGCTGCTAATGTTCCCTGCCTCTGAGCCCTTTTCTTCAATTACCTTGGTTTGTTCTAGTTCATGTTTCAAAATGATCAACTGTTCTCCATATTGGTTTGCAAAATTATTATATGGTCTTTGAGAATTTTGTTTTCTCTTTCAAGTTTCTGACTGACTACTAACATTTCTTACATCTTTGACTCTTCATGTTGTCCCCTTGATTCAATGAGCTCAATTCTTCTTTTCATGTTCATGAGCTCGCTTACATAAAGCTCCGACGGCCACAAAAGCGGAGTGTTTGTGGGGCTATATGTGTTCTTACTGCTTTCTCCTTTGTTTGCTGCTAATTTTTCACTTTCTCTTTGCTTTAGCCTATACTCCTTTTTCTTAGACATCAACCCTTTACCTTTTATCGTACCCCCCCTTAAATTATCTGCTCTTCCTCTAAGGAGTTCATTTTGACAATGAAAGTTGTCTTGTTATTGATTTATTTTTGTAAGATCCAAGTGAGTTTTCTCCTTTATGTATGTTTCCTTTGTTTGGCTTGTCTACGACTTAACATCCCTATGTATTGTTTTGCGTTCACAAATATCAATCTTTCCCTTGTACCAAATGTATCAAATGGCGCCCACCTTGTCAAAAATGTTAGGGGTAATACCTGGAGTTTGAGGAGGGTGAATCCAAGGAATGCTCCAACCTTCCTCATAAAGCATCCTTAAAATAGATCCTAGTGCTTAGTTCTGGAAAATATTTGATGTTTTATCCACAACCGAGTTAAATTTCTCTAACTCTAGGTTACATAGGTGCTTGTTTTCCACCAAACCCAATTCATTATGTTCATTGGACCTCTTGTCCCCATGCTTACGATAAATAGACAAACACAATACGAAGAAGAATTTTGTCTGCTCCGGGACCTCTGCATGTCCCTACCTGCCTATTCCTCTTCCTCACTGCCTGCTTATTCCCTGTTTACTCCTTGTTCACTTTTTTTTTTGGTCACTACTCACTGCCCGTTAATTGTTCCCTTCGCCATTGCCTGTTCACTATTGTTTGGGTCACTTCTCACAGGTTGTTTTTTATTCCCTCCCTTGCTCTAAATTATGGCATGAAATATATTTTTACTTTTTTGTAGTTGAAGCTTAAAACAAGCAAAAAAACATTGTTGGGAAAAAGACAAGGTATCGGGAAAAAGACAAGATAAATACTTGGGTCCCTTCCGGCTTGGAGATTCTACTCACTGTCTTGTCCATTGCTCACTGTCTACCAACTGCCCGCAGCGGTTCACTGTCTCGCTCTATCTCGCACCTTGTCTGTCTCGACTCATTGTCTCACTGCGATTGATTTAAGATCGAAACTCTGGATTATGCAGTGAAATGTTGTTCGTATTTGGTCATTGAGATTTTTTCCGGCACCCCCGTTTCGTTGCTTGTGGGGAATTTTGTCACAGATCTGAAAGTGGTTTAAAATAGAAAATATTAAAAATGGCAAGGAAATATTAGGTTTTGTGGAAACCAATCATTTAGGTCAAGTCAAAATTGCTTCAACAGAAAAAATAGGAAAGTGGATTTGGGTAAATGCAAAGCAATATCATGGCATTTTAAGGCATACGTTTGCTCGCCTCAAATGGGAACAAGGAAAAATACAAAGAAAAATAAAACAGTTCCAGAGAAAGAAAATAAATAAGAGCAACAAAAATAAAGAAAATTCAACCATTTACAGTCCCACATGCACACCTCTTACTTGGTCATTGGATCTCTATGTTGAAGAACTGATGAAGGCCAGGACAACACTGAATTTTTTGGAAGCCAAAGAACTGGAAAATGACCACAAAATTTCAGAGATCACATTTGCAAATCAGTGTTTAATGGAATGTAATAGAATTTTAAAAGAACATGTAACAATGTTACAAGAGGATGTAGAGACCTAATTTCTCAACATGGTTTGAGAACTTAGGTGCTAAAGACAAAAAAGGGCAGTCTAGCAAGAAGAAACTCAAGGATCAAGTTTCAAGGAAGACATCAAAGATCATCTTTCAAAAGTAAGTCTGCAAGGAAGTTGGAGAAAACTTTCAAGAAATCTCAAGAGACCTCATAGATCCTATCTCAAAATTGAAGGACTTATACATCAAGCTCCTTCCAAGGAAAAACAAGATCAAGGGTGTGATCTTCATCTTCAAAGGTTCCTCTCTCCTGTTGAAGCAAGATCACCATCATTGAATACATAATCAAGCTATCATTGATTCATCATAAAAAATCTAAGGTGGTCTACCTTCTTATATCATCTTTAAAGGAAACTATCTTCATCAAGAAGGAGTCTCTCAACCATATACATCATCATCAAATTGAAGGAGAAAGCAAGTGAAGAAGAAAGCATATATACAAGTAAGTATCTTTATGACTTCATGTGAATATGTCAAAATGTGTTTTTGTAAACAAAGCAACAAATTGGTTGGGGTTTCAAACTTTCTTGCATGGAATAAAAGGACAGATCTGAATCTTATTGAGAATGAATTCATGGACCATATCAAAGGGTCATCAACTCTACCTTCAAAAGAAGACACTCAAGCACATGAAAAATAAATGAATGGAGAAGTGATAGCCCAGAGGATTCTTATAGAATCCATAAAAGACTTTCTCATCCCATATGTATGAAAAATAAAAACTTCAAAATAAATATATGACAAATTGGTGGAGTTGTTCTCTGTGAGTACTGCAGGAGAAGTAATCTCTCTAAGTTAGGAACTCTACAAGCTAAAGTTTTCAAGAGAGGAAGGAATAACTTCATATTTCATGAAGATATCTGAAATACAAGATGAAATGCAAGAACTGGGAGAAGTTATGTCTGATAAAGAAATGACTATAGTGGTATTGAATTCTCTACCATAGGGATAGGGAAACTTCACTTCAAGTACATATGGGAAGAAATAAGCCACAGATTTATGGTCTCTATGTAAGATAGAGGAAACTAGGTTGAAAGCAAAAGTTGATATAGGATCAAATGAACAAGTTCAAGCCTATGCTGTCATGACAAGGAGAAAGGGAAGATTTCTTAAATTTGATCTTCAAAAGAAAAGATAGAATATGCATAAGATAAGATGTTATGGACGTCACGAACTTGGGCATTATAAAAGAGATTGTCCTAAACCTAATAAGGACATGAGAAAAATAGAAGAATCCCATATCTTAGGAGAAATGGAAGAACCAAAGACAAAGAAGCTCAAGAAAGAAGAAGTGATAGATCTCTACTATGATTGAGATAATATTCTTCAATAAAATATTTGTCGGTTGCAAGATAGTAAGATATAAAGCATTGTAAATTAGATATATGCATCACATTAGAATTGGAATCATGATGGAAGCATTGAAATAAGAGCACTTGTCATAGGAGAATGTCTCAAACAAAATATGAGACAATCATACTATGAAGTATGTAGCTCTTGGAAACCTCACTTGAAATCAATTTCATGAAAGAAAAGGTAGTCATGTAGGTCAAGGCTCATCATTCATTAATCAATATGGAAACATGCGTTGATAATATTATTTTTCTAATGGAATCCTCTTTGGATTCACTTTTTTAGAAAGGAAGAAAAATGTTTCATCGCGAATTCTAACTTCTGGAATTCAAGGGATTCTGATATGATGACATATTGATAAAGCAAGTCAAGAGAATGAAGCTCTTTCATTCTAAGGAAAACTGTTACAGGAAGTTTTAAGATGACTTAAGGGAAAATATAAGGTATATATGTAGATATTCTTACACTGGATATTATGAAGTCATGTCATATAGTTGCAAATAAGTATATTTCTACATTTAGAAGTATGATCAAAGGAAAATGAAATCTCCTCTGATGCAAAGGTTGCCAAAAGGCATGATCCACACTAGATAAAATCAACATAATATGTCCTCATATGGAGTATGAGGTGGTTGTATACAACTAAGGAACTCTGATCGGGAGCTCATGGGAATGAAATAAAATGTGTCTAAATAAAGAAAGGAAGAAATTGTAAGAATTGCAACCATGGTAAAGGAAATAAAAATCCTTGAAGACCAAGAAGACTTGAATGGGAAATCTCTAGGAAAAATATGGAAAGATATGGAGACTCTGATGGAAGTTTGAAAAACATGGAGACCCTCGAGAATGCATATCTTTGAGAGATATGTCAACATGTATGAAGGATGTTGATACCTACAGGAAGATGTCATGATGGAAGACCATCTCAAAGGTAATTTTTGATTTAAGTGTTCATATTTATAATTTAATAATATGGATGAGCTTATGCAGGGCTGCCAAAGGGAAGTATATGTCTTCCATAGTTGATAACCATGTGGAAGGATGAAAGATCCTTGTAAGAAATATGGTATGGAGATAGCAACATGACATGAAGCTAGGCCAGATGAGAAGTCTAATGGATCACTATCCAATGAAAAGATGACATGACTCATGGATGAAAGTGATGGATGGTTTGTTCCCTATGAAGAGATCCCAAAAGATGAATACTCCATAAAAAATAAGAAATTCATGACATAAAAGAAAGGAGTTATTCAAAGTAGTTGGATGTCCCATTATTTCCTGAAGAGTTGTTGCAGTTCCCTGATCAAGAGGGAGCCTGGAAACAAGTTTCTTACTTGGTAGAAACTTGGAAATTTCTAAGAGGGAGCTTAGGTACATTCAATTTGTAGGAATGAGTACATTCCTTTGTTGGAATATGTCCTCCATATTTGAGAGGGAGAGATAGACACATCGTTCTGGTATTCACATGGGAAGATAGAATGGAGGATTGGGTAATCATGTGGAATCCAATACTCTTTGAGGATGTATTAGGTCATCCAAGATAAGAGTAGTCGTGGAAGGACCAATATTATTTGAGGACTTGGAATCCAAGATAAGAATAGTCCTGGACATACTCTGAGAGAAAACATGTGGGGTATGTTTTGAGAGAGACAATGATGAAGGTGTATATTGATCATTGGTCTTGCTAGCATTGGGCTCAATATCTCATAGAGAGATGAAGTTGTTAGTCAAGGCCTTGCTATGTGACAATGCTGGTTGATATGATGTTATACAAATGGGTTACCAATCCTATTATTATTATGAGATTCTTCAAATTGAGAATGACCAAGTACCATTATGAATACCTCTTTAGTTAAGAGGGAGTGTTTAAAAGTGTAGCTAGGTTTGATATTCATAATGACATGTAATTATGATTTTATTTAAAGAAGAGACAAAGAAAATAAAATGTATTTATTGTAATGCTTGCATCATGGGTTTCATGAGCAAGAATATTTTATTATAGGTCAAATAATTCTTGATGTCTTTAGGATTTTTCCACCTTATCATAAAGATAATTAGAGTCATGTAAATGAAGTCATGTTACACTTGTAAAAAGACATATTGTCTATATAAGATTATTCTCCGAGACCTTGTCACTAAGCCTCTCAAAAGTTGGCTTAAATATATATTAAAAATCCTCCATCATGAAGTCGGCTCACCTCCTAAAGATCAGGTCGGCTTAAAGGCAGAAGATAGCCTCTATAAATAGAGTGATGCGACCTCATTGTAGCATATCCAATTCAAACAAGTCTGCAATAAAAGTGCGAGGGAACTATAACAATTGCGAAGGAGAAAGCATATTATCGATGGAAGAAGGTATATATATATATATATATATATATATATATATATATATATATATATATATATATATATATATATATATATATATATATACATACACACACACACACACACACACATATATATATATATATATATATGTGTGTGTGTGTGTGTGTGTGTGTGTGTGTAGACACACACACACACACACACACACACACACATATATATATATATATGTTTTGGGTCTATTCTATCTTACATAAACTCAGAAAGGCCGAGGGTTATTACAAAGTGAAGGAAATATCGATCTTGAGCTTAAGACACATATAATGGTGCATAAAATAAGGTTGAGAAGGGGACTCTAGGAAGCCAAGGATAAGATCGAAGGAAGTCAAGAAGAAGCACATTGTTTAGGGCTGTTGAAGTAGATATCAAGCCTCTCTAGGGAAAGTTCTATCCAGTGCAGAAAAGGAGGATCGAAATAAGGAAGCCAAGAAGAGTAGTGAAGGATAGTGACAAGGGTCTTGGAGTAATACTTGTGTCAAGGGTCTTTGTCATGGTCTTGGTAATCGTCAATTGAAGGTCTATAAGAATATTTCTGAATGGGTTTTCCTCTCAAAGAGTGAGAGGTTTTGGCCTTGTCTTGCAAGCCTAAATATTGTGTCTCTTGTGTATTTGATAATTGACTTGATGAGAAGAACATAATAATCTAATGAAGAAAATATCTAAGGAAGAAGCATAAAGAAAATCACAAGTAATTATCAAGAAGAGAAATTCAATAAAAGCCCTAATTTCTCAACAAAAAAATCCAGGAGATGGAGGAGCTATTCCTAAAGGGTTTAAGACAACAAGTCCTTTATGCCCTAGTTAGGTTTTTTCTCAATGTATGTGTAGTCACATATATCAGCCCTTAATTCCATCCAAGCAGTGCATGTAAGGGAAAAAAAGTAGGATATAATGTGGATGGTCATAGGGTTGTCATAAGGTGAGGAGAAGTGGGTAGAATCAAGGAAACATAGAAGTTTTATGCAGGTATGTTCATGAAGGTTTGAACAATAGTGATGAAATACCTACTTCAGTGGATACATAGCAAACTTATCACTGATAAGAGGGTTGTGCATGTCTACCCTAAATTATGAGTATTACGGAGCTAGATAGTAGGAGAAATATTATGCCCTAGATCAATCAAGAAATTGACTGTGGAGGCATTTTTGGAGGCCCTGAGGAGAGTGACAATAGGGTTTAAGTGTCACAATGACGGGGAAGATTTGTGTGCCCTAGGAGTAGAATTTTGGAGCATCCAAAATTTTAACAAGTGGGGATTCTTTGAATTCCTCATGTACAGTGCTCATTGGATGAGCTAATGAGCTGCTAGGAGGAAAATATGTGCCCTAGCTCAGTGGGTTACAGGTGAGAAAACCAGTGATAAGAGGGAAGTTTGAAAAAGACCCTAATAACGTGATCCTTTGGAGAAAAAAAGGAAATTGTTAGTGAGAAACTTGGAAGTCCCTAAGAGCTGACAATCTTGAAGGAGCAAGAGAGTAGATAGTGGGAAATTTGAGCAGACTATGTTCACTCTTCTTGGAGCAGCCAAGAGATATTGATAGTGGAAGATTTGACGGTTGGATATGCAAGCATTCTAAAGTAGCTAAAGTTGCAGTGATCAATAAAAGAGGAGGAAAAGCACCTACCAGATGTGTTTAAGGAGCATCCTTCTACATGACTGGGAAGAAGAAGAGTTTCAACCACCTGAAGGAGAAGGACATGCAGTTTCAGATCGAGCTAGGAGATTATGGTCAATATGAAGCTAGAGGAGTTGGTACTATAAGTTTTCAGAGGGATATAGGTAATCCTCTTCATCTCAGAGATGTTCTCTATGTTCCAAGATTGAGACAAAATCTTGTTTCACTAGCTACCCTTGAGGACAAGGGATATGATATCATCTTCAGCAGAGGTGAGGTGTACCTCCAACACTTTTCTTCTCGATATAAGAATCCAATAGGTGTGAGGGTGAAGAATCTCTACAAGTTGTAGGTAGAGACAAATGCAACCTTGAACATCAAGGTAAGCAGAGCTCAAAGTAGAGAAGTGGTGGTTGAGCAATAGCTGGATAGTGCTCTCAATATGGAGCCTCAAGCAGTATCTTAGTTTCACTTTAAACTAGTTGGAATTTGGGCTAACCAACATGATGATGAGGATCATAGCTCAAGGTGATTGGAGGCAGCCACTCAGTCAAATACTCCTAGTATAGAAAGTTGGTGTGGAGAGTGAGAAATTTCTCACATAATTTCTCATAATATTTTCCTCTGTTTAGATTGTCAGTAGGGCATCTAAATTTTTGTACTCATATTTGTTGCTGAAGATTAATAAGAAAACCCTCATCTGCTGCACTGATTTCCCGCATTGGGTTTTTCCAGGGACAATTGTCCAAAAATAATTGTGTTAATATTCTTATGTGTGTGCTAGAATTTCTATATTTCCAGTATTTTATTTTCTGGAGTAATTTATTGTGAAAATTGCAGTTGTAAATTTATTCGATGTTTTTCGTAGAAAATAAACTGCATAATCAAATTTATAGTTGGAAGAAAATTATTCAATTGCTGCAATAGATGAAAATTTCACATGGTACCAGAGTGGATATGATCAACCAGAGAGCTCAGTATCAGAGAAATGAAGAGGTTCGCTACTTAGCGTGAGCAACAGTTCGAAACCCTAGAGGGCAACACAGTTCCTTGGCCAAGAAGCCATATTTCTTGAGGAAAATCAGTTTTTCTTAGAGAGCGACAAAAAAAATTGATTTATCTCGATCAAGGAATTCTATAGGTAGAGGTAGAAACCTTGTATTTTTGCAGAGTAGATCTCTAGATGGAAACAACAGTTTGCTGAGTAGAATCAATGTTGGGAGGATAGACAAATAGTAGAGAAAATCATAGACATAATTAACAGTAAGGAAGATTCGGATTTATCTTCCAGGTTGGAGGATGAATTCACTTGCTTATCAAGATCAACCTCACCTGGTGTCTGGTATATAGATAATGGAGATTCATCTCATATGACAAGAGTTAGAGAATATTTCTCTAGCTATAAGGAGGAGTAGATGGACTTCCATATCACTATGGGAAACATAACTAAATGTAATCCAGTAGGGAGAGGCACCATAGAGTTTCAAAGGGAGTCAGGATCCAGCACCAACGCTACAAATGTATTGCATGTGCCAGGATTGGGTATGAACCTGATTTCAATGTCCCAGTTACACGATAAGGGGTATGATTTCCACTTTGTAGGGAATAAAGTGTATGTCAAACACTCAAGCTGGAAGAAGGTGAAACAAATTGGAGCTCGAAGCAACAGGTTATACAAGTTGTAGCTCAACTCTCCAATGGCACTAATAGACAGTGACAGTAGCAGTGGGAAGGAGTTGAACGAGTTGTGGCATAGGAGAATGGGACATTTACACGATGGAGAACTCAAGATGCTCAAAGAAACTATAACAGGGGTTCCAATTCTTAGTACAGAGCATGACGATGTGTGCAGAGGATGCGTACTTGGGAAATACATGAAGGAAACATTCCCTAGAAGTGACATCAAAGCAGATGGGGTGTTAGGACTAATACATTCATATATTTGTGGCCCAATGTCCACTAGAGCTCTTAGTGATGGTGAATACTTCATCAACTTTATTGATAACATTCTAGAAAGACCTGTATCTATTTCTTAAAGACGAAGGATGAGATCTGTTGTCCTCTCAGGTAATTGGGGTCAATAATTATGACAGAGAATCTATAATGTTTTGTTTTGTTTTAAGTTTGGAATTTTTTGGATGACCAATGCATAAAAAAATTTGAAGCAACTGTGTTTAAACTTTTAGATAATATTAATTAACAGGACAAAGGGTTGTTTCTTTATTCCACACAGTAATTTAGATTTTATTTAACATTATTAAGATGCTGATAATTTATTGATGAGAGGGACTTACATAAACAAATAGCTCAGTAATTCATTCTCTGATATAGATAGTACTTCAGGAAGAATTTAAGACAATTGAAACTCAATTAATCTTACCTATTTATCTTCATAACAATTAAATACACGTAGAAAAAAATATGAAATAATAAACAGGAAAAACTTACAAGGGGACAAAGTTGTATGAAACAAATCTAGAATCCTTCTTTTATTATTAATAACCAAAATCTTGTACACTGTTGCTTACAAAAATGCTTATCCAAGGGTGAAACCCTTAATAACTCAAGAATGAGAGTTATTTATACTAGTTCTAGGACTAAGAAAAGTATCCCAAGCTAATTACAAAAATAGTATAATATGATAGAAAGAAGGAAATTGTTGGATGATGTGTCCCTCTTCTGAAGGAGACTGTTGATGACTTGGCACAAAAAATGATGTTGTGTTGTTGTGTTGCTGGAATTTACAATTACTAAATGGTATCACATAATTTATCCCATCTTTCCTCGCTTGGGATATGTAAATGTACCATTTTCCTGAATGCCTCATCCACTTCTGTGTATCTTTCGAAAGTGGACTTGCTAAGGAAAATATGCTTGATCTCATGTTTGATGCTCAAATAAAACTCTAAGGCTTCTAGGAAATCCTTGCATGTAATGTGTCCTTTGATCACTACAAATTTAGTCTTGTTGGTTGAAATGATGTATAGTTTCTTACAACAATATTCAAGTTTGATCAGCTTATCATCCATAGCTACCAATCCTCGCAACCCTTTTTTATTTAAGACATTGAACTTGGTATGAAATCTTTGGACAACAGTGTCTAGAGTTTGACATTTGGTCTCTAATTGATTGATCAAATTCTTCTTCTGTAATACCTTCTTAATTTCCAAAATTGTGGTTGTTCTATGAGAAATATTGATTTCTTCAAGCTCTTCTTTGTTCTTTGAATTTAGTACCTTGATATTGTCTATGGCTTCTAATGGCTTGGTCTTCAAAGCTGCTTTATGTACTTCAATCTCTGTTTTGCATCTGGTTATAAGTTCCTGCTGCTCAAAGGTAATTTGTATGGATGGCCATACTTCTGTTATAGCTTGATTGATGTCTGTCCAGATGCTTTCCTTTGCTTGGGAAAAGGTATCAACCATTAATGATTCACTTTCTAAAGTTGCAATTTTGAGTTCTAGTGTATGTGTTTTCTGCATTTCTGCTACATACAAAGTATCATTTTTGACTTTCTGCAACTCTAAATTCTGAAACTTCTCTAATAACTTTTCATTTTGTTGTTTTTGCAAAGTCAATTATTCTGTCAATTTAGTTGAATCAGCCACTGTTGATGATGATGGAGCTATTTATGATGATGAATATGCCTATGTTCCTACAACTGATATAAGAATGGTTGTGGCTAGAACTAAAGTTGCCTATGCTGATTCCTTTTCCTTAAGGAGTCCTTCTATTTGTTCTTCCATTTTATTAATTTGTATGTTTTTCTCAATGATGAGTTTGAGCATCTCATCTCTGTTCTGTTCATTCTCTGCAATTTCTTTAGACATTGGATCTTCAGTAGAAGGCAACTTCAACTAATTTCTCAAGGCTACAATGTCTGCATTCTTTTTCTTGAGAATTTATTCAATTGCATTGCAGTATTTTGGATCATATCCATTTTTTACTATCAAGTCTTCATCTTTGTATCTTTAGACAATGATGACAGTTTTTCAGTATTGAACTGAGATTGAACATTTGAAAGTGCTGTTCTGAGCTTGGAGAGGGACATTGCTATGGTGGTCATGGTAAAAAAAAACATTTCACTAGATTGTATGTGCATGTCCATCTGATCAATAAGATGTATTTGACTAGTGTCAAATGAGAAAATGGTCTTCTTATAGTCAGAAGGAGACTTTCAAAATGGAACTGAAGCTTGCAAGAATGCCATTTGCATTCTTCCTTTTTCACTGTCAAAGGTTGAAAGCAGCCTGTGTTGGGAGGTTGATGTCTGCTTCCAAAACTGGCTATAAACATTAACTTTAAGAGTCTCATTCTTTTGTTTGATCTCCAGGAATTTTGAAAAAATGTTCTGGTCATCTATAGAAGTGTTCCTGCAGTTTGAATTAATTCCATAGGTTCCATGGAGGGAGAAACAGTAGGAGGAGTATTTGGAACACTAGTTCCAACTGACGTAGTTTGTGATGTCGAAACTTCAACCTCTTCAAGTTCAATTATCTTTGATGGTCCTCCCTATGTTAATGACGTTGAACCAATTTTTTCTTTCTTCTGTTGCAGAATGAATTTTTGGATGACTCCATAGCAGATGGGGTTTCTTTTCTTGCCCTTTTTAACTGCTTACTCTGAGTAACTTGAGTTTTCACATTTGAAGTTGACAAAACCCGTTCTTCTGTTTCCTACAATGTCCCTTTAGACCACTCTTCTTGATTCATAAGTCTTTCAATCTCTAGCCTTGGGGTATGATTATAGTGAGTTGTTTTTAATTCAACTCTGAGAGCAGAGATGATACCTTATGGGTCATATGACCAGGTGAAGCTGGGTTGGAAATTCATTTTATTCAACAATGCATCTGCCTCTAAACCAGCTGATCTAGTATTATAGATAAATGATCGAATGCTTGCCTTCATCTTGAACTGTGATTTTCTTTTACCTGACACAAAGTGTAGATCATCCATGTTTATCATTTGCCTAATATATTCCAAGGAGAATATTCTCATAGGAACATATTTAGGCAACTTATATGGTGCAAGCTCACATCCATACACCCTTATCTCAGTATAATTTTTATACAGATACCAATCTCTTGTTTTGGTTTGTTCACTTAGGTGTAAAACTCTTTTAATTTCCTCTCCAATGCTTGGTTCTATTTGACTACTTAGGAGTTGCTTAACTAGATGTATGAAAGAATCTACAAAATCTAAAAATGTTGGCTTTGTTGATGTAGATATGAAAATTTCTGTCTAATGAATCACTGATTGATTCACTCCCTTATCATCCTGCTTGCTTAGCTGAATAGGAAGTTGATCTCCTTGCTGGAAAAGAAACAAGTGAATGATGACAAAACAACATCTGAATACCCCCTGTGTAGTAAAATTCATAAACTGTTCATGTATATTTTCAGCCAAAAATTGGCTGAAATTATACACAAATGCTGGTTGTTGTTCATTGCTGAAAATGGGAAAAAACCCAAGAATGAATTCATCAACTAATTGGTCATTCTGATATCCTAAAAGGTAGCAAAGTAGGGAGATATAGTGTCTAGAGGCCTCAGAAAACATAGAGGATGAGTAAGGTGGATTTGTTTTGGGTAATTCAACATCCTTTGGTAGAAAAATGTCAAAAATCTGAGTTCTTTGTGGGAAGGTTAACTTATGGTACATATCCATAAGTGTGGCTGGTGAGAAATGACTGAGCTGGTCAGATTGGGGAATGAGAAGCATTTGATTTATGGTTTCAACAGTTATGGTGATTATAATGTCTCCATTTTGGGCCACCACTACTCTTTTGACAGGGTCATATTGAGTTTGACACCATGAAATCAAATCAGGGAATTCATGGGTTTTTGGGAAGGAAAAGAAAGGGAGAAGTGATTCCCAAAATTTGATATGGTCCCCTTTATCTAGATATTTTTTCTTGAGCCATATGTGGAGTTTATGGAAATCAAACTCACACTGGAAATCTATAACTTTCAAAAGGGCATCTACATGAGGAATGAGGTCAAGATTGACCTAGGTTGTGGGAGAAGGGATTTCTTCTACAATCTGCTTCTTAATTTTGGATTTTGGTTCCATGTCGACAATTTAACAAAATGACAGAGGAGAGGAGATAGTGTTGTCAGGAAGAATGAAAGTGGCAATGAATTGATTGGATGACAATAGGCGTTGTGATAGTTCGATCAGACAATGAGGGTGACTGTGTAAATTTTCTTGCAATCAGAATTAATGTAATGGTCATGCAAAAGTGAGAAATAGTGGGGCAGAGGGTATAGAATGTAAAGTTTTTTAATGATTTAATGTGACCATAGCGGCTTAAATGGGATTTGGAGTGGAAGGGTTGACGTGGAGGGCGACGGTTTGGGAGCGGGGGGCTTCAACGAGCGAATAAGCAGGCAGAGACGTGACAGGGTGGTAACGGTTAAGCTGATGTGTCAATGAATATATGGCAGTGGCGGCACGAGAGAAGTGGAGGGAAAACGGTCAAGGAGAGGGATGAATGACCGTTTAGGTGGAAAGGGAGAAACCATGGGGGAATTCAGAGGGGGGGTAGTGGTTTCAGGTTTTGAGTGGAGCGATTGTGAAATTCAGAGAGGGTGCCACGTATGCGTTTTTGGGCAGCCATTAAAACCACTTTTCGGACCACCCCCTCCACCCCCCCTCCCCGTGTTAATGGGGAATGGTCAGGGGGGTGCGAACTCTCCCTCCGTCGTTGATCTGGGCGGGGGAGATCTCAATCGTTTAAAAGTGCGTGCTTGATATTACATCAGACAAGACAAATTTTGCCACTTAGTGACCTTGGTATTACAATAATATATGCGCCATATAACTTTAAGCTTTAATGTTAATAAACTAATGAAAACTTAATCTCCTTTTAAAGAAATTAATCATAATTAATATATTAACTTTTGAGAAGGCGCATTTGGGCTTGCAGCCATATATTTTTCATTTTTATGAACTAAAGCCTTTATTTTTTCTTTGGCACCCTAACATTTTATTTTTAATTTTTCCTCCTTTCTTTAGGGAAATCTAACCTAACATTTTATTTTGATATGGATGTATAAAACACACAATAAGCCTAACATTTTTTAATTTCTTTTTTCTTTCATCCATATCCTATCTTAACATTTTTTTTAATTAATTTTGACTATATATGCTAGCTTATCAAAACTAGATAATGTTACAACATCGGCTCCAGCTGGGACTGCTTACCCCTGTGGGATGCAGAGAACAAGCAGATCCAAGTGCCTTCTCCTTAGGCTATGGAGTCTTTGTTGTGAAACAAAACATACTTGGAATTTTTTTAAGAAAGTGATAATTTATAATGATGATTTGGAAACTTCTTCAGTATTGTATGTAATGTTTCAAAAATCTTCCATTGAAAGGTCCAAACCACAAGTTATCAAATTTCCCATGTTTACCTTTTTCTTCCCTTCTAGCATCCCATCTCAAAACTATATCACCCTCTCTAAAATATCTTTCCCTGGCCTTTCTGTCAAAAAGACTCTTCATCTTATTCTGATAATTTCTCAATTTGTATTGAATCTCATCTCTATTTTCATTTAATTCAATAATTTGATTTATCCTTCTAGAGAAATCATCAGGTTCATTAGTAGACTCTTGTAAAATTTAAGAACGGGAAAAGCCAAATTGGTAGGAAAAACAGCCTCTTTACCATAGACCAGTTGGAATGGAGATTTACCTGTTGATATTTTGGGAGAAATCCTATTTTCCCAAACTGCATAGATAAGATGATTGTCCCAATTTTTCTTGTGGTCTTCAAGAGTATTTTTTATCACTTTAACCAAGCTCTTGTTGGATGATTCTACAAGACTATTTCCTTGAGGATAATAAGGGGTTAAATGATGTAGCAAAATATGATATTTTTGGCAGAATTCAATCATCTTTATACTACTGAATGTTGTGGCATTATCAGTCACTATTTGTTGAGGGAAACCAAATCTAGAAAGAATGTTTTCTTCAATAAATTTGATTACTGTTGTATCTGTAGAATTTATGACTGGAATGGCCTCCACCCACTTGGTGAAATAGTCTATGGTAGTTAAAATCCATCTGTGCTGATTACTTGAAGCTGGGTGAATTTCCCCTATAAAATCTAGTCCCCATTGAAGGAATGGTGGTGAAGCAACCACTGGAACCAGTGGAAGAGCTGTTAGTTTTTTATTATCAGCAAACATCTGACAAGGAATGCAGGCTATGACCATAGAAACCTACCCTTAGTATCTTGTATGCTATGGCTCTCCAAGAATAATGTCCTCCACAAATCCATGCATGAAATTTCTCAATGATTCCTTCAGTTTGAGATTCTGTTAAACAAAGTAACAGAATGTTGAGAGGATATTTCCAATACAAGTTGGCAATGATAATACAGTATTTGATAGATTTAAACTTCATTATTTTGCACTGAATTCTGAAAAATTGAGTAGGATGCTCAAAATTCATCAGAAAATGTACTATATCTGCATACCAATCTGATATAAAAAACTTTTCATCAATATGAACAAGAATTGTTTGAGTTGAAGGAGAAGGTTCTTGTGGATTCTTTCCTTGATAATCTTGGGAAGGTTCTTGTGGATTCCCCCCTTCTGAATTTAAGGAAGGTTCTTGTGGATTCTCCCTATCTAAATTTGAAGAAGGTTCTTGTGTATGCTTCTCAGAAATTAAAAAAATAGAATTTATGCTTAACACTTTGCAATTGGATTCAACTAACAATTTAGCTAAACCTTGTCCCTTCAATAACTTAGTGGTTTTAATAGTGAGGTCAAACTCAAGGATTTGAGTGATCCACCTTCCTCTTCTTCCATCAGTGTCTGGTTGGGTAAGAATGGTTTTTATAGCATGGTTAGGGACATAAGCAGTAGTGGATGAGTGAAGGAAATACATTTTGAAATTTTTTAAGGCTTGAACTAGGGTGTAGCCCTGTTTTTCAATAATATCATAGTTTAGTCAACATCTCACATAAAATTACTAAAAAATGCTATAGGATGATCATCAAAATCTTTATTTTTTTGTAAAAGGACAGTAGAAAGGGTGGTTTCAGAAGTAACGGAAAATATACTGAAAGGTAAGGAATAATTGGGGCTGGCCAAGGTAGGAGCTTCAGAAATGGCTTTCTTGATTTGACCAAAAGAATTTCTAGAAGGAATAGTCCATTTAAATTTTCAAGCATGTCAGTTATGTCTTTAACTATTTCAGCATAGTTAGGGATGAATCTTCTCAAGAAGTTTTTTTTCCTAAAAAGGCTTGGATCTCTTTCTTATTTTTTGGCAGTGATAATGATTGAATAGCAGATACCCTTTTAGGATCTATCACCACTCCTTCCTTTGAAATTATTTGTCCCAACAACTTTTCTTCTTTGATTTCAAACAGAGACTTCTTAGGGTTGAGAGATATTCCAAACTTTTTGCACCTGTCAAAAACCTTCATCAAGTGTTTTACATCTTTCTGATCTGAATTAGAGAAAATAGTAAGATCATCAAGATAAATAACAACAAATTTATTCACCTTACCAAAAAAAGTTAAATCCATAGCTCTTTGGAATGTTGCTCCTGCATTTGATAACCCAAAAGGCATTATGGCATACATGAATGTACCCAAGGGTGTGGTAAGGCAGTCTTTTCTCCGTCTTCTGGATTTACGATTATCTGGTTGTAACTAGAAAAGCCGTCAAGAATTGAAAGTCTATTAGCACCAAAAACCTTTTTGAGTAGTTGATCCATCTTTGGCAATGGATAGTTATCCTTTAGAGATGATTTGTTAAGGTTTTTGAAGTCTACACAAAGTCTAATTTCTCCATTTTTCTTTATGGCAGGAACTAAATTAGCTACCCAATCAGAGTATCTTAAGGGAACAATTATTTGGGCATCTAAAAGCTTCTTAAGTTCTTTTTCTATGGTAGGAAGTAGAACTGGATTAATTCTTAGTTTTTTCTGATAAGGTTTTGCTTTAGGTTTTAATGGGATTTTATGCTCTATCATAGATGTGTCATAAGTTTTCAAATCAACATAAGACCGAGCAAAAACATCTTTGTAATTTTTAAGAAGCTTAATGTATTCAGTTTTAACTTCAGGAGTTAGAGATGCACAAATTTTAATGTTTTTAATCTCTTCATCAGTTCCAATATTAGTTTCTTCAATATCATCTTCTGGAGAAATAGAGAGTGGATTTCTAGGAACATCATTTTGATCAAATAACTTTTATAAAGGAACAAGGCCTCTAGGAATAATTTTTTTTGACAGTTGTATAATGTCATGATCAACTAATTTTGTATTTAGATCTGAAATTTCTTTTTCTTTAGTAGCTTCATTCATATATGATTTATCTTCTTTAATTTGTAAGACAAAAAATTCATCAATAAATTGAAGAAAGGATTTCAGTTGTTCATCATATTCTAATATTTTCCAATACTTTAGATTATCTAGAATGGATGGCCTATATTTGACTTGGATTTGGTATTGTATCTGAATTTGGTCTGGTATATTAAGAGCTGGCATAAATAACTAAGGAGTCTGCATGAATGTTTTCATTTCTAGGGATGAAAGTTATATTAAAAACATTAAAGGAGTTTTCAATTGTATCCCAAACTTCATTTTTGTAAGACCTGAGCCTAGGATGTTTTGTTTGAAAAAGATTCCTAACCTGTAAATTTCTGAATCAGTAAAGACACTTAAATTTTTCACCTTTAAATTTTTAGCAAACTGTAAACCAAGAACAAAAGCTTCGTATTCAGCAACGTTATTTGTAACCTCAAAATATAACTTGCATGATTGAGTGATGTTCTCTTTCTCTGGTGAAATTAAAACAATACCTACTCCAGCTCCATCTTTGGTACAAGACCCATCAAAGAAAAGTTTCCAAATATCATTTTGAACATATTTAGGAGTTTCAACTATATCCTCAATCTTGAGTTGAGAATTCTGTGAAGTATTTGAAGATAGTTGGAAACAACTAAAGTCTTGATAAACAACATAAATGGGATGGTTTCTAGCTTTATCTACTTTGCAGATAGTGTTTAAGAATTTGACCTCCCTATATAACCTAAGGTTTTCTCCCCCATATACAGGAATAGTGGCAAAAGACATATCCATTTGAAGACTTCCTCCTTTCTTGGCACAACATGATGTTGAAAAAAGCATTCCAAACTTAGGGGGAATATCAATGACTACTATGTCTAATACAAAACTTTTGACTAGTATTTGGTGTAAGGTTACCACTAAGTCCTTTATAAGTCCTAAACATTTCACTCTTTTGGAGTCAAAGGTATATAGATCATGATAAGTTCGAGTGATTTCCAAATTAAGTTGCTTCATAATAACCTTTGGCATTAGATTATGTGAAGCTCCAGAATCCAACATACAATTGTATAGTAAATAATCATGTACCTTCAAAGTCACATAGAAAGGTGGTATTGATTCATCAATCATTTCTGAACTAGGACCAAAAGCTATTGTGGGTTTCTCATTTTGCAGACTAATAATGTCCCCTTTAGCATCCACACTAGACTTTTGGATCCATTTTGAAACTTGAATCTTATATCCAGGATTTTTAGAAAGTTCTGAAAGTGGAATAGGAATTTTAACTCTTTCCTATCAGTTCGTGTAGTATCATTTGGATGATTTAGAGGTTGAATAGAGGTAGTTTGAGTTTCAACATATTTCACTTGAGGCTCAATTATGACAGGGTTTTTAGGAGGTCTATCAGGACCTACTCTAGGTCTTAAATCATACCTTTTGTTAAGTTCTACAATTAAAAACTTAGAAAAGGCCTGATATTTAGAGACTTGAGAACTCCCTTGATCTTCTTGAGAGATTTGAATTAAAGGACAGGGACAATGGCAGTCTGACTAGATGTATTGTCTATGTTATTAATATCTTTAGTGATTGAAAATTTATTATCATCAGGTCATTGATCATCAATCAACAAAGGTTTAGGTACTTGTTGATCATTGTTTGGTCTCTGAAGAATTTTCAATCGAGGGGCCTTTTTGAACTGACCTTGAGTCTGTGTTTGGGGTCTAACAACAACTTGTTGGACCGTTCTAGGTTGCGTTTCAATCTTCGAAATCCTATTTGAAAGGTTTCTAAGAAGTGATGTGATTTCATCTATTTTTGAGTCTTCACTTTTAGATTTAGAGGAAGAAGAAGCTTCCTGATCCGATTTTAATTTTCTTTGTGCTTTTTCAGCTTTGGCCTTTAGCTTAGTTGAGGCAGACCTATTTGCTTCAACCTCTATAGCATTTGTTTGCATGTCTTCTAAGGTACGAGTTGTTCTCTCTCTTAACATGACAACAAAATCATCCTCAAAGGCTTTGTAGAATCTAACCTTTGCTACTGCTACAGGTGCTTTAAAATCATGAGACATCTTGTGATAAATTTTATTAAATTTTTTGATGAAATCAACTATTGGTTCACCATAATTTCTTTTAAGCTCTTCAAATTCTATTAAGAAATAAACAAGATCCTTTTTTATACCCCATTGATTTTTAAAGAGAGTTGTTAATTCCTCCCAATATCTAATAGATTGGGCTGGTAGCTGTCTAAACCAAATCCTAACATTTCCTTCTAAAGATTGCATAAACAATCTCATATAAAATTTTTTCATGTTCTATGTTCATGTTATTAGCAAAATCTAAAAATTTTGCTAGATGATCTTCAGCAAAAAACCAATTTATCCATTAAATCTGGGGAGATGTTTCAGATACCCAACAAGAAAATCATTAATTTGGTGTGGTAGTAATAGGGCAGCATATATTTCTTGTACAATGGGTCTAAAACCAGCCATACTTGAAGATGTAGATGTGGAAGATTCAGTAGTGGTGGTTGTAGAAGAAGTAGAAGTAGAAGATGAAGATGAGGAAGAAGGAGGTGAAGAAGGAGGTGGAAAACAAAATGGAATTGAAGATCTTATTAGGGATCTTAAGGGTGTTTGAATGACCAACTTTTGAACCTCTTCTTCTCCTTCTTTGTATTCAAATAAAGGATTGGAGTAAAGAGAAAGAGATCTACTGGTTGTGCCAAAGTAGATGGAGCAAAGTATGTAACAGGGGATATGAAATTAGTAGGTTTGAATCCAGGTAAATTTAGATCCAAATCCTATTCTAATATAGGAGATTCAGAAAGTGCCTTAGGTAATTAATAAGACTCCAAAGAATGAACTAACAAATAATATTGAAAATCCACTCCTTTTGATACTAATTCTTGCACTGTAGGAGGTATATCTTCTGGTTCAAGAGGAATAGGTCCAGAACTGAAAGGATCAGGAATTGTTGTGATCTCCTGTTGAGAAATAGAAGAAGGGGTTTGATGTCTTCTTTTGGAAGAAGCTTGTATTACCAGTCTCTCTGGATCTGATAAAGGTAAGACAATTTCAGAGTCAGAATGAGACCTAGCATGCTTTGCAGGAGTGAGCTTGGGTTCAGTGAAGTCGCCAGCTGAATTTTTTTGACCTAACTAGACCTTTAATCACCCTTAAAGGAATAGGATTTATCGTTGTCCTAAGGAAAATGAATCAAATTCTGTTCCTTGGCAACAACGCCAGTCTGATGTTGTCCTCTGAGGTAATTGGGGTCAATAATTATGCCAGAGCATCTATAATGTTTTGTTTTGTTTTAAGTTTGGAATTTTTTGGATGACCAATGCATAAAACAATTTGAAGTAACTGTGTTTAAACTTTTAGATAATATTGAATAACTAGACAAAGGGTTGTTGCTTTATTCCACACAGTAATTTAGATTTTGTAGGTGATTAAGCAGAATATGTAAGAAGATATTATTATTTAATTATCCAAATAGAATATTTCAAATGATCATAAATGTGAAAACTTTCAAACAAAGTCTAAAATTTTAACAAAACATATATAACATTATGAAGATATTGATAATTTATTGATGAGAGGGACTTACATAAACAAATAGCTTAGTAAATCATTCTTTGATATAGATAATAACTCTAGGAAGAATATAAGACAACTAAAACTTAGTTGATCTTACCTAGTTATCTTCATAACAATTAAATACATGCAGAAAATAATATGAAATAATAAACATGAAAGACTCACAAGGGGACAAAGCTGTATGAAACAAATCCAAAATCCTTCTTTTATTATTAATGACCAAAAGCTTGTACACTGTTGCTAACAAAAGTGCTTATCCAAGGGTGCAACCCTTAATAACTCGAGAATGAGAGTTATTTATACTATTTCTAGGACTAAGAAAAGTATCCTAAACTAATTACAAAAATAGTATAATATGATAGAAAGAAGGAAACTAATGGATGATGTGTCCCTATTATGAAGGAGATTGTTGATGACTTGGCCCAAAAAATGCTGTTGTGCTATTGTGTCACTGGAATTTACAATTACTCAATGGTATCTCATAATTTATCTCATCTTTCCTCGCTTGGGGATTGTAAATTTACCATTTTCCTGAATACCTCGTCCACTTTTGTGTATCTTTTGGAAGTGGGCTTGCTAAGGAAAAGATGCTTGATCTCATGTTTGATGCTCAAATCAAACTCTAAGGATTATAGGAAAGCCTTGCATGTAATGTGTCCTTTGATCCCTGCAAATTTAGTCTTGTTGGTTGCAATGGTGTATAGTTTCTTACAATAATCTTCAAGTTTGATCAGCTTATCATCCATAACTACCAATCCTGGCAACCCTTTTTTATTTAAGAAATTGAACTTGGTATGAAATCTTTGAACAATAGTGTCCAGAGTTTGACATTTGGTCTCTAATTTATTGATCAAATTCTTCTTCTGTAATGCCTTATTAATTTCCAAAATTGTGGTTGTTCTGTCAGAATTATTGATTTCTTCAAGCTCTTATTTTTTCTTTTAATTTAATACCTTGATCATGTCTATGGCTTGTGCTGGCTTGATCTTAAAATTTGCTTTCTGTACTTCAATCTCTGTTCTGCATCTAGTTGTTGTTATAGCATCATTTATCACCATTATATACTTGATGACTTTTGCATTGGCCTTGGGAAATCCTTCCATTCAGACTTGGACATATTTCTCTAAAAAACAACTTCTCAAAACCCATACGCAACTCTGCCCAAATTTTTCCGTGTATACACGCGATTCCATACATAGAGAACTGCGTATGCTATTTTAAACATTAAAAAATATATAATTTCCCTACTTTTGAGGCGTGGTTTACGATTGTTCCTGTAAATTAACTACCCCTTCCCGTGGCCTAAATGTTCCCCAACTGAAAAAACTAATTTGAGGGAGTATAAAATCCCCTCAAGGGAATGGCCTAAGGGAGGAATAGAGAGAATTATAGATATTATACTCCGCTGGAGCCCTATCCAAGTCTGATATATTCCCTGTGCCTCCTACACTTCCCAGATATTTTCAGGAAACCCTTGTTTCCTTGAGATGTTCACTCACCCTATGTGACATCCACTATGCACTATTCTTGGAAGAAGTTTTGTGAGGCTAGGGATGGACGGATCCAGAGGACGGTATGCTCGAGGACGTGGTAGATTTTAGGTGATCTCTCCACATTTTTTTACTGTACATGTTATTAATGAAAGAAGTTCCATCTTGTTCTTGATGTTCACGTGTCATTTATCTCTTATACATGTGTAATGATCTTTAATAGTTCATTTATTATTGTTTTTATGAGATTATGCATGCTTTTCACTAACATCTAGAACATATATATGCTGTATAACTAGATTTTTGTGCTTGTTCTTTTCTGGTTTGCAGGTTCTGGAGCACAAATAGTTGCAGGGGGTTTGCACCCCCCAGGATCTACTACAATCGAAGGATATACGGGTAAGGTCTAGAACCTTTAGTTTCTAGTTTAAAGCATAGAAGTTGGTTAAGTGAGTCCTTCTTGTGATGACAAACCCCTAATCTGTGAAGGTTTATCAACCCAAGACCTTAGGGTAACATTACCCGCAACAGAAATGGAGACTCCACTGGGGACTACCTTCGTGTAATTCCTAGTTTGGGTTGTTTTATCTGTCTTGTAGGTTCCTTGATAGGTTTATCACTTTTTGCAATCTGGTAAGTCTTTTTTCAATCAAACAGAAGACCTGGTCTCTTGATAAAGCTTGAATTTTTATTTTTTCCTTATTTTTTTTTCCATACCCAACTTAGTCTTTGCACAGTCACATATACCTCTTGTATTTTCCAAAGGGACCCACGTATACGTGAGCTTCCTTGGTTACAGTCGCGTATACATGCTTGTTTCATACTGCAAAATCGCGTATGCCTGGAAAAAATTGAAAATTTGAGTTTCTAGCCTATGTAGTCTTTTCTGTCTGTGGTGAACCATTCCTGTGGTGTCTTTAAAGTGTCTGGACTATGTTTATGGTGATTGCATATCCATTTCTCTCTTGTTCTTGTGAAAACCTAGCCATTTGGTAAATTTCCTATTTTGTGTGATTGCAATTGTGGTTGTAGCACCAAGATCTCTACCTGGAGTTCTTGGTTGTTCTGACCATTCAGAACAATGAGACTTTGCTTGTTTGCTCTACTTGGCCTTATGCATTACTTCGCTTGTGGTTTTTTCCCTTTTGGACTATCTTGGTTTTCTTGATTTCTTGGACTAGCTTCGTAGCAAATCTTGAAAAATCCCTTTTTGGTTTTTTGATTTGTTGTTCGCTGAAAGATTGTGTTGTTGTACTGAATCAGTTGTTTGAGTTATTTGTTTCTTCTTGCTCATTTGGGTCCCACTACGAAAGTAGCATAGTTAGCTTGAGCACTTTGAAGCCTTTTTGAGACTCATTTTGCTTGATTCTGGTTCTTGGGTAGTTTATGCTTGTATTCTTGAAATATTTTTCCTTTCATTATAAGTGAAAATCCCAAAAAACATTTGTGTTTTATTTTTTTTTTTCTTTGAGTTTATTTTTACTCTTTCTTCATATCTTTTGAAGCTTTTCATTGGTTTCTAGTCTTTGGTTCCTGGCTTGATTTTGAAGGAAGTTCCTATTGCTCAATGGTAATTTTTATGGATGGACATACTTCTGTTAAAGCTTGACTGATGTCTATCTAGTTGCTTTCCTTGGTTTGGGCCATGGTATCAACCATTAATGATTCATTTTCTAGCTTTACAAATTTGAGTTCTAGTGTATGTGTTTTCTGCATTTCTGCTACATACAAAGTGTCATTTTTGATTTTCTGCAACTCTAAATTTTGAAACTTCTCTAAGAAATTTTCATTTTGTTGTTTTTTCAAAGCCAATTATTCTGTCGATTTGACTAAATCAACCATTGTTGATGATGATGGAGCTATTGCTGATGATGAAGATGCCTCTGTTCCTACAACTGATATAAGAATGGTTGTGGCTGGAACTAAAGCTGCCTGTGCTGATTCCTTTTCCTCAAGGAGTCCGTCTATCTATTCTTCCATTTTCTTAATTTGTATGTTTTTCTCAATGATGATTTTGCGCATCTCATCTATGTTCTATTCATTATTTGAAATTTCTTCATTGGATCTTCAGTAGAAGGAAAATTCAACTGCTTTCTCAAGGCTACAATGTATCCATTCTTTTTCTTGAGAATATCTTCAATTGCATTGCAGCCCTTTGGATCATATCCAATTTTTACTATAAAGTCTTCGAAAGTATTCATCTTTGTATCTTTAGACAATGATGACATTTTTTCAATCTTGAGCTGAGATTGAACATTTGAAAGTGATTTTCTGAGCTGGGAGAGGGACATTGCTATGGTGGTCATGGTAGAAAACAACATTTCACTAGATTACATGTGCATTTCCATCTGATCAATAAGATGCATTTGACTAGTGTCAAATGAGAAAATGGTATTATTATAGTCAAAAGGATACTTTGGAAATGGAATTGAAGCTTGTAAGAATGCCATCTGCATTCTTCCTTTTTCACCGTCAAAGGCTGAAAGCAGTCTGTGTTGGGAGGTTGATGTCTGCTTCCAGAACTGGATATAAACATTAGCTTTAAGAGTCTCATTCTTCTATTTGAGCTCCTGGAATTTTGAAAAGTTGTTCTGGTCATCTGTAGAAGTGTTTGCTGCAGTTTGAATTAATTCCATAGGTTCATTGGAAGGAGAAACAGTAGGAGGAGTATTTGGAACACTGGTTCTAGCTGGTGTAGTTTGTGATGTCGAAAATTCAACCTATTCAAGTTCAATTATCTTTGATGGTCCTCCCTCTGTTAATGATGTTGAACCATTTTTTTCTTTCTTCCGTTGCAGAATGAATTCCTGGATGACTTCCATAGTAGATGAAGTTTCTTCTCTTGCCCTTTTTAGCTACTTACCCTGAGGAACTGGAGTTTGCACATTTGAAGTTTACAGAACCTGTTCATCTGCTTCATGTAATGTCCCTTCAAACCACTCTTCTTGATTCATAAGTTTTCCAATCTATAGCCTTAGGGTATGATTATAGGGAGTTGTTTTTAATTCAACTCCAAGAGCTGGGCTGGAAATTCATTTTCTTCAATAATGCATATGCCTCTGAACCAACTGATCTGGTATTGCAGATAAATGATCCAATGCTTGCCTTCATCTTGAACTGTGATTTTATTTTACTTGACACAAAGTGTAGGTCATCCATGTTTATCATTTTCCTAATATATTCTAGAGAGAAGATTCTCATAGGAACATATTTAGGCAGCTTGTATGGTGCAAGCTCACATCCATACACCCTTATCTTAGTATAATTTTTATACATATACCAATCTCCTATTTTGGTTTGTTCGCTTAGGTGTAAAACTCTTTTAATTTCCTCTCCAATCCTTGGTTCTGTTTGACTGCTTAGGAGCTGCTTAACTGGATGTGTGAAAGAATCTACAAACTCTGAAAATGTTGGCTTTGTTGATGTAGATATGAAAATTTATGTCCAATGAATCACTGATTTATTCACTCCCTGATCATCCTGCTTGCTGAGCTGAATAGGAAGTTGATCTCTTTGCTGGAAAAGAAACAAGTGAATGATGACAGAACTGTATCTAAATACCCCCTATGTAGTAAAATTCATAAACTGTTCATGTATATTTTCAGCCAAAAATTGGCTAAAATTATACATGAATGCTGGTTGTTGTTCATTGCTGAAAATGGAAAAGAACACAAGAATGAGTTCATCAACTGATTGGTCATTCTGATATCCTAAAAGGTAGAAAAGTAGGGAGATATAATGTCTATATGCCTCAGAAAACATAGAGAATGGGTATGGTGGATTTGTTTAGGGTAATTCAACATCCTTTGGTAGAAAAATGTCAAAAATCTGAGTTCTCCGTGGGAAGGTCAACTTATGGTACATATCCATAAGTGTGGCTGGTGAGAAATGATTGATCTAGTCAGATTGGGGAATGAGAAGCATTTGATTATGATTTCAGCAGTGATGGTGATCAGAATTTCTCAATTCTGGACCACCATTGCTCTTTTGTGAGGGTCATATTGAGTTTGACACCATGAAATCAAATCAGGGAATTCATGGGTTTTTGGGAAGGAAAAGAAATGGAGAAGTGATTCCTAGAATTTGATATGATCTCCTTTGTCTAAATATTTTTGCTTGAGCCATATGTGGAGTTCATGGAAATCGAACCCACACTAGAAATCTGTAACGTTAAAAAGGGCATCTACAAGAGGAATGAGGTGAAGATTGACCTGGGTTGTGGGAGTAGGGATTTCTTCTGTAATCTGCTTCTTAGTTTTGGTTTTTGGGGCCATGTCGACAGTTTAACATAATGACAGATGAGAAGAGATAGTGATGTCAAGAAGAATAAAAGTGGCAATGGCTTGATTAGATGACAACAAGTGTGGTGACAGTTCGATCAAACAATGAGGGTGACCGTGTAAATTTTCCTGCAATCACAATCAATGCAATGGTCAAGAAAAAGTGAGAAATAGTGGGGTAAAGGGTGATTTATAGAATGTAATTGTTTTTAATGTTTTAATGTGACCGTATTAGCTTAAATGGGATTTGGAGCAGAGCGGTTGACGTGGAGGCCAACAATTTGGGAGCGGGGGGCTTCAACGAGAAAATAGGCAGGCAGAGATGTGAGAGGGTGGTAACGGTTAAGCTGATGTGTCAACAGATATATGGCAAGTGGCGGAGGGAAAAAGTTCAAGGAGCGCAATGCATGACCGTTTAGGTGGTAAGGGAGAAACCACAACGGAATTTGGAGGGGGGGGGGTAGTGGTTTTGGGTTTTGAGTGGAGGGGTTGCGAACTTTGGAGAGGGCACCACATATGTGTTTTTAGGCGGCCATTAAAACCAATTTTCAGACCCCCCCCACCCCCCCAACGGGAAATGGCTGGGGGGGGGTTGCAAACTCTCCCTCCGTCATTGATCTGGGCAGGGGAGATCTCAACCATTAAAAAGTGCGTGTTTGATATTACATCCGACAAGATAGATTTTGTCGCTTAGTGACCTTCGTATTGTAATAATATATGCGCCATATAACTTTAAGCTTTAATCTTTATAAACTATTGAAAAATTAATCTCCTTTTAAAAAAATTAATCATAATTAATATATTAACTTTTTAAAAGGCACATTTGAGCTTGTAGCCATATATTTTTCATTTTTGTGAACTAAAGCCTTTATTTTTTCTTTGGCATCCTAACATTTTATTTTTAATTTTGCCTTATTTCTTTAGGGAAATCTAACCTAACATTTTATTTTGATATGGATATATAAAACACACAATAAGCCTAACATTTTAATTTTAATTTTTTTTCTTTCATTCATATCCTATCTTAACATTTTTTTTTGAATTTATTTTGACTATATATGTTAGCTTATCAAAACTAGATAATGTTACAACAAGGTCTTTGATCAGTTCAAATATTTTAAGGCGCTCGTAGAGAATGCGACAGGGAAGAATATCAAGGTACTTCTCTCAGATAATGGTGGAGAATACATTGATAAATACTTCACAATTTTTTGCGCAAAGGAAGGCATCAAAAGAGAATGGAAAACTCCATATAACTCTTAGTAGAATGTGGTAGCGGAGCGGAAAAATAGAACGATAGTTGACGTTGCAAAGGCCATGTTGTATGATCAGGATTTGCCCATATTTTTATGGGTAGAGGCATGTAAGACGACATTGTATATTTAGAAAAAAAACTCCTCATAGAGCATTGGGGAAGAAAACACCAGGAGGAGTGTTCACAGGAAAGAATCCCGAAGTAAGTCACTTGAATATTCTTTTGAGTGTAGCTTGTTGCCACCTGCCAGATGAAAAATGTAGAAAATTGGATTAGACTGTAGAGAAGGGGTTCCTCGTCGGGTATAGCGAGACCTCAAAGGCATGCATTATCTACATTCCTAATAGTAGGAATATTGTAGTGAGACGAGACGTAAAGTTCATGGAGGACCGAGCTTTTAGGAGATCTCGAGATATTCTTGCAGGTGATCAGAATCAAGAAGCAGAAGTCAGTAGCATTGAGCTCAGTGAAGCAGAGTATATGGCAGCCAACATAGCTACGTGCAAATCCATATGGCTTAGGAAGTTGCTCGTGATCTTGTTCAGGCAAAGGATGGGATAGACCAATGTGTACTATGATAATTAGAGTTGTATAAAGCTCTATGAGAATCCAGTGTTTCATGATAGGTCGAAGCACATAGATATCAAATATAATTTCATAAGAGGTTGTGTACACTGTGGGGAAGTCAAGTTGTAGTATGTCCACACAGGAGAGCAGGTGGTCGACATAATCATGAAATTTATAGGGAGAGCTTAGTTTATCTAGTTTAGGGAAGAAATGGGTATGTTGGAGAACCCGTTTCAGTAGAGGGGACAAGGTACTTTGGATGTTTCTCAATTTCATATGTTGCAATTGCAGCAACATCAAATGAGAGGGAGTTTTAGTGTAGATGCGGTGTTGCCAACAGTTCAGCAGGGCCAACAGCAGCACAAATGTAGCTCATGTAATAGTTTTGCAGTGGTTGGTGGGCAGCAGTAGCCAAATATCAACAACGTGATAGGAGATGATGGAGAGACCTGGTGTTGTGGCAATAGGTGCAGCACTAGAAAACATTCCTCGCTAAGAGGAAGTGTTAGTTTTTGTAACATCAGATGTGTTCTAGCTACGAAATTTTGTGGAGAGGGTAGAATACATTAGTTCTCCAAAACCCAAAAATTGTTTCTAGAAACTCCACACATAAGTGTCTCGATTAGATTATTAATTTTTTTTTAAATATTTCCTAAGTTTAAACATATGGAATATGGTTAATTAATCATTATTAATTGAGATGTGGTGAGAATCATCTAGAAACTCACACGGATCGAAAAGGAAATAATTTGGGACATCAATTATGTTTTAATATTGGTCATTGGTTCTCCAACATAAGATTATAAGAAGTTGATGGGTAGATGGAGAACACACCAGTGCAATTACTCAATTGCCCAGGCAATTCAATTTTCTTAGTGGCTGTAATTCAACAGAGGAGATAGAGCCAGTGGGTGAGTAGCAGGTGAGAGAGAGGGTAGAAGCAGAAGTCCAGAAGGATTATTTTTATATTCTGGAAGAGGCATCATGAGGAAGAGTGTAGTCCACTAGATCTCTTTGCAGTAACTGCGTAGAGAGTGACGTAGAGGCTCCAACGTAAGGGCAGAGGGTCCATCTTGGGGCAGAAAGTCGACATGGAGAGTGAGAATTTTCTCGCAAAATTTCTCTCAGTATTTTCCTCTGTTAGATTGTCAGTAGGGCATCTAAATTTTTGTACTCAGATTTGTTGTTGAAGATTAATAAGAAAACCCTCATCTGTTGCATTGATCTTCCTGCATAGGGTTTTTTCGGGGGCAATTGTCCAAAAAAAACCGTGTTAATATTCTTATGTTTGTGCTAGAATTTATCTATTTCTAGTATTTTATTTTTTTGTAGTTATTTATTGTGAAATTTGCAGTTGTAAATTTATAAACTGTATAAAATTTACAGTCAGAAGAATAATTTTCAGATACTGCAATAGATGAAAATTTCACATGGCACTTCTGACTAGCAGAACATGTTCAGATGAGGTTTCACAAAAGAAAGTAGGTAAGTCTTCCAGTTCAAAGGGAGAAGTTGTAGCAACCGAGCATGTTGTCGTGTTGGACACAAATCCAAGTGGACAAGGTTCTTCTAGAGGCACTTTCCTTGCTAATAGGGAGTGTTGGAAATAGTAGCGAGAAAGGTCATTCTTTGAATTGTGCCTTAGTCAAAGAGACCAAGAAGCAGTTTTTCCTTAGCATGCATGAATTCTTAAAAGTTAGGATGAGTTCCTAAAATTTAGGACAAATTCATAAAAATTAGGGCGAGTTCTTATAAGTTAGGATAGTTCATGAAGTAGTTTGAATTATATGTGGAAATAGAAGGATCAGTTTGTTATCTTCTAGTGCAAGTTATTTTTGGGAAAATTCAAACGAGTGAGTACCAATTTCTAATTTGAGGCAGGACGAGTTGCATGAGTTAGTTAACTAATCAATCACTAGTTCGAGTTCCAAAAATAGAGCTTTCGAGAATTAGCTAATTCAAAGTGATTATAAGGATATTGAAAGTCACAATTGTATTCATTGTCTTGTCAGCACGAGTTGGTGAGATAAGGCAGTAGAGAAGACAAATTTGTGTTTTTCTGTGATCTTGTGAGAGGATCTGTGTACCAAGAGAGGCTTGTGTGCATATCTATAGGAGAATTTCCTTGGGATTTGCACAAGGAAATAGGTAAGTCAGAATCAGAGTCTTGTAGGTGTTTCAACTTAGTACAAGCAGAGAAAACTATATTGGTTTCTATTGAAACAAGATTGTTTTTGAAAGATATCAATTGCTCATTCTTGTATCAATAAAATTCTCAATCAAGTAGAGGATTTTCCCTGTTGGGTTCCCTATACAAATCATGTTTTTTTTATAATGTGAATGTTTTATTTCTATTCCTATTTTGCTACAAAATTAGTACTTAATTATGTGTTTTATGCAAATAAATTAGATTTCATATTGTTCATATACACAACTACAAAATTTCATGGAATTTCTATAGTAATCTAGATTCTAGCATCCCTCGATGTTTGTGTCATAAATGAGGTCATCTCTGAAGAGAAAATAACTCAAGTCCCATTTACATCTGTCAAAGTTAAGGAATGCATGAATATATTTAGCTTCTTAATGACCCCCATTTTTTTCAAGAATAGGGCTATTTACTAAATCACCATCCTCCAAGTCACTAATAGAAGAATCATGAAGATATGATTGCTTGGAAAAGGGGGTAATTTGTTGAACTAGTAATTTCATCTGGAGGAGGATGGGTGGGTTCTTTAGTTATGATGTCATCAAGGTTCTCCTCATATCCCTATTCATAACTTATTTGTTTATTCCTATTGGAAGGACAAGGATATTATTCTTCTTTGCTTTCTTCCTCAAATTTTTTATCCTCTTCATTTGTGCAAGTGGAAGTGTCTACATTAAATTCAACTACTTTGTCCTTAATGACATGGGGCTCTTCACTACTATTCTCTTACGGAAAAGATACATTCTACTCTATAGTATGGTTTTCTTTATTATTGAATTCTTTTAGTATTTTTTTTTTGTCTTGTTGCGGTTCTTCCAAATTTTCTTCATTCTTTTCTTCATTATGGGAATGTAGACAAACATTTTCTTTTTTTCCTTTTCTAACAATGTCTCCCTTGCTATTTTCCTCAGAAATTTCTTAGAGCATATTCCAATTATATATCCATGCATCTTTGTTCTTTGCATCATGTAATAGTGGTTCGGGAGAGGGAGGAGAACGTTGAGCCTATTCATGGAAACCTTCTTATATCATTTCCATACAAGGCTCACATATTGTGTTTTGACATAGTTCGTTAAGAAATTGAATGCATCCTATTTCCACATAATTTCCATAATAAGTTTGTTGGAAATATGCTCACCAAATTTTGTAACCAAGTCATTAATATTTTCTTGGATTCTCCCATGTATATCAATGAAGACATAAATGTCTTGAACCTCATCATACCCATATATCCACCATTCCTGAAAATTTTGATGCATTGAGAGAATGATTTTATGTGTTTGGATTCAAAGTTTCAATACCATTTCCACACTTCATATCCTTGCATTGTTAATGCAAAATATTTCATTAATTCATTTTCAAAGACAAGGTTAGTATCTAGGATCAAATTCATAAAAAGTACTCTAAGAAAATGAAGCTAACCATATATTTTTGTTAAACTTTGAAATTTCATATAGAAATAAACTATGGGAGGATGTAGATATCTAGGAATGCATGATAATTCAAAAGGAATGTATACATGATAAAAAAATAAACCCTTATTAGAAACCATACTTCACACATTAGAATGATAACCCTTTAAATTGAAATTTTCTCACCAATCATAAATGTGGATTCACCAATACTTTGATTCTTACATTGGATAGCAACCCATTTGTACTATACCTTTTCATGTTTTGTTGAAGTGGAGTCGCCAGATGAAATATTGCAAATTACTGCTTAAACAAATATCTTATCAAGTACACATAAAAAATAAAAAGCTTATCAAAGTGAAGTAATGTCGTATGTGACCAGGTGTTACACAACATTTTGTCACAGTCCATGCAATCCCAATTCCGCAGATTGGAGGACCATTTCCATGACTTATATGTAGTGTCATGCCTTGCAAAAAGTGTCATTTCATCCCTTTCCATCAGAAGAACATTTCCTTTGTTGACTATTCCTGGAAAAAACCATCAAAAACACATGATTTTGGGTCGATGCTAGCAGACAGTTATGGCCTCGCGCCAATAAGAGAAGTTAGCACTGGGCCCCATGCCCATTGGCCCTCTGTTTCAGTAGACTGCCTCAGCCGAGATATTTATGGAAATTTTTTTAAATATAGAAGTGAAGTTTCCATTGCCAACCACTTCGTAAGCAGAGTCAACATGGGTTGTTCAACTGAATAACGTCAAACATCTTCCTTTGGCTTCTTGTTCCCTAAAATTGGGCAACCTTCCCAAAGGATAAGGCCTCCCTTCCACGATTTTAGGGATCCCAACCTCCTCCTCCTCTCCTATAAATACATCTCTCTCACATAGATGCAACTAGCTGAACATTTTGGAAGATAGATGAAACAGTCTAATATAGATGGTGTGAGATAGAGCAGAAAGAGACCCCTTGTCGAGAGAGAGTCTAGGCTGATTGCCTCGCCACATCCAATTCCTCGACGAATGCTTGAGATGCGTTTTGACTGGACCTACTGAAGGAGGCTGTGATATCAAGGCTCATTTGGTTGTAATCTCTTTCTTTCTCTTCATTAATACATGACAGATGTTTTGGTTCTCGTCTTGTGTTGATGTGATTGATCTTACGCAATACGTTTAATTCGCCTTGACCAATTAGATAGTTATGAATGCACATATTGTTTCGTATGCTGCTATCATTCTCTGATCCTTGCGCAGGCACCTGAGTACCACTGCTGAAAGACCGCGACGTGTCGGGACGAAGATCGGGAGACTGCTACCACAACTACCACAACTATGTTGGATCAAAGGTAAGACATCTATCCTGAATCAGTTTCATTTATTAACTAGGAATTGACGCATTAGCATGTCCTCTTTCTGCTAGAACCACCCTAGGGATAGAGGGATCGCCTCTGTCCACAAAGGGGATTTACCTACACAACAAGTTGGCGACTCCACTGGGGATCAGTGTGTGTTTGTCGTCTCGTTGTTTATCAAGTGTTTGGATTGTTGAGTCGAATTTGGTCGTTTCATCATTTTTATGCTTTGCTTGCCTTGTCTGACTGTTTTCAACCATCCTATTCAGTTCCAGAGTGTCAAGTCTAATCTCTACTCAGTGGTTGTATTTTTTCCCATGGTTTTCTAGCTTGACGCTAATTTTCTTCGAACAGTCATGCCGATTGGCGCATGTTGCTTTTGTCACAAGTGTGCCAACCCCTGTTTAGCGTGGATTACATCTAAAAAGTTGCACCAAATCCTGTAGGATTTGATTTGACCTATTTTCTGAGTTTTTTTCAGTATTTCTTGGCTCTGGATTGGTTTTTTACCTTGCAATCGGTCTATTGATATTGTTTTGACTCTGTAGTCTCGACCTTCTCTGCTGTTTGTCCATCATCTTATCAGTGGAGTTTGTAGCCCTAGGGTTTCTAGGTGCCTTGTGCTGTTTGTTCGGCCCTCTCCTCACTGAGCCTTCTGAGTTAAGTTTGAGTCACTTTTGATCTTTGTCATTTCAATTCAATGACTGATTATGTTTGTCTTTATATCAATTCTTCGTGTCTTTGGTTTGTTGGATGCTCACTTTTGTTTTAGCTTGAATCTCCATTCGTCGCTTCGAGCATAGATTACATTGCTCGTTGGATCGTTTCAAAAGCCTTTTGTTTGCTTGGATGAGTGCATCCTTGTTTTGAGTGGGTTTTATGTTTGTATTGCATTGATCTCTTTGTTTAGATCGTTACATTCGTAGTGCTCAAAAATAGTATTTGTTTTTCTTTTTAGTGTAGTAGTGCATTGCGTACCTCATTCATCTAAAAAGACAAAAATTGCATTCTTTCGCTTAAATTAAAATGAAAATGTTCTTTTGAATTACTAGCTCTTAGCAAACTAGGAAAGAGTTTTTGTTTTCTAATTTGGTTGGATTAGATGAATTAGTGAAATTATTCTTATGTTTCAATTTCTTGCTACTTTGTCATCAATTCCTATCCTTCTCTTAGTTAGCATTCATTAAATGGAAATGATGTTCTTTTGCATGTAGTGTGCATTTAGGAATTCGAGATTGCATTCAGTAAGGCCTTGAAATCACAACATTAATTCAAGATCAACCTTAAAATGAATTCAATCAACCTAAGTAAGCATTGAAACCTAATGCACATATTTTATAGGTCTACGCTAGTGACGTGTTCCGGCGTCGTTAAACCTAGTAGCTATCGTTCGCCATATGGCTTTAGATAGCACTAGTATGGACTTGTGCTCCCCGTACTGTCGCGTATATAAAGGGAGACCCTCATAGGTTGCAATCCCTTATCCATAGGAAGCCGAGTCTGCCGCCCTGTAACTATGATACATCAAACACAACATTCGGGGAGACTACCTGCACGTACGTCAAGTCCTTGGTAATTTCTCTTTCATTTGATCACCAAGGTGTATATGGCAGTTCACAGAAACTAGGTACACCCTCTTTCTTAGATTACCTGAGTAGTCATTTTGGTCTTTTCGTGACTCTCTAAAAGTGAAAATATCATCAAGCACTTGCCCTTTCACGCTCGTTCAATCTGAAATTGACTAGAGTCATCTTTTACCTATTTCTCAACTCTTAAAACATGAAACAACAAAGTTTCATTTCAATGTCATTAAATTAACTGCCTACGATCACATGCCCATTAAAGATATTTTCTTGGCTTGTTTTTTGTAGTTCCTTAGTGTTTGGTCTTGAAGCCTCGAATAGGCTATCTCGTTTCCTTCTTGTTTTGAAACATTGTCACAGTGGCGGAACCACCAGTTTCATTGTCCTCTTCATTGCCTCCTAGTGGTGATATTTTTCCTGACGTTTCTTCGGAAACACCTTAGTCCACTAGGTCTATCGAGTTTGGGAAGTTTATCCTTCCAAGTATCTTGCCTCTCGCTACCTGGTCTCCTCCTAAAGGGTTAGTTGATATCAATTGGCAACCTCAGGGTGCTTGGTCTGGTTTTGGGAGTGAGGAAGAATTCCCTCCTCTTACTTTGGGATCACCGCTATTAACCTCTGTTGTACTTGCTAGTCCTCATCGTCTTTTCGACGATCTTACAGCCTCGCCAGACATGGATTCTTTGAGTCCTGTTAGTAGTGAAGAGCTTCATGTTTCTACCAGAAAGTATCAACTCTTCCCAGAATATTTTTTGTATGTCTCCAGTCAACCTTCTCCACAGTCGATGTCTCTCCCACCCAGTTATCATACTTTGGGTCAGATCATTTCTAGTGGTGTATCCATGACACAGTCCAGTACATCGACTCCCATAAGAAGCTCATCTATTCCTGGATCAAGGATATCGCCTTCGACACCCATCTCGTCGACCATTGTTACATCTGTCCTGATCTGAACCTCCATTGCTGTGGCATAATATGCACTGGTTATCAATATGAATCCGTCATCATCAGGACCTTTTTATATTCGTAGGTCTATCTTTATCAATCCCACGGTGCTGGTTAGGCCCACCGTGAGTGGATCACAGCCTCGTGCTATGGAAATTCATCCTACGTGCATTTCACCTATGGTTTCTACTTCCATTCCTAGTTGTTATACATTTGATGAGTATCTTTTGGATATTCAGCAATGGTATGCTCCCTCTCCGGATCCTCGGCAGCAGAATTCCATACCTCAGTGTTCTTAGTAGCCGCGAGCTTATGGAAATCCTCCACATAATTACGATGTATACGGTAATCCATATATTTTCCTCTGATTGATCACAATCAACCCGTTTACCATCCAAGACAATCCTCAGGCCTACAAGGACAACCCTTTCAGGGACAACCTTCGGTCCAACAGTGACAACCCTCGGGTCCATAGGGACAACCTTACGGTCCGCAAGGACAACCCTTACAGGGACAACCTTCGGCCCAACAAGGACAACTCTATGGTCCTTCTGGTCAACCTCAATTCCAACAGGGAGCATTTTATGTTCTTGGGGGGAAAATCTATCCACCACAGGGACAACCTTTTGTGCAACAACATCAGACTTACGTTTAGCAAGGCCAAAATTTTGTACAACAAGGAAAACCCTACGGTCCTATAATGGGTCAACCTAGTTTTCAGGGGCAACTTGTCCCATCCCAACCATCGGGCCAACCTCTTCCACAAGGGAAACTTGGTGGATCTCAGTATCCAGGCCAACTTGCTCCGCAGGGAAAACCTGTCCAACGTCAACATCTGGTTCAATCTGCTCCACAGGGACAACCTGCTCAACCTCAAGGTGCTACTTACCCTCCTTAAGGTCAATCTCAGGCAGTATATAGTGCGCCCCAAGGTTTCACTTATTATCCTCAAGGTTAGTCCCAGATGGTGTATAATCCACCTTAAGGCAATGCTTACATTCCGTCGCAAAATCCACATGTTGCTCAGCACAAACCTCAGTGGTATGCTCAAAATCAATATCCTGGTCCTCAATCCATGTATGGGCAGAACTATCAGGCTTATAACCCCTATGGAAAAAATCCTCTAGGACAAAACATATGGGAGAAAAATTTCTCCCAACCTGGATGGAATGCTAACACTGGTCTTTATCAATGACCTGCAATGCCTTTTAATCCTCAATTTCCTTTTCGTGCTACGTTAGAACTGCCTGATGTGTCAAAATTGATGAATAATCCAATTCTTCATAACCCATATTAGCCTCCAGTCCCAACCAAAATTCCTTGCGATTGTCCCAAGTTTGAGGGAAAGTCTGGAGAAGACCCCTAATCGCATGTTATGACATACCATCTTTGGTGTTCCTCTAACTCTTGGGTTGACGATTCTATCTGACTCCATCTTTTCCAACGGACTCTTACTGGTCCCACTACCAAGTGGTACATCGAGTTATCTCGTGGTGTATTTCAAGATTTCAATTCTTTAGCCATGGCATTTCTCATGCAATTTCAGTTGCCGGTTCGGTATGAAACCGAGATGCACCTCCTCACATACTTGAAGCAAGATCGAGCTACTCATATCTTAGATCATATTTATGAATGAAGGCGTCATCATTGCTTGATCAAGTTTGAGATTCCTGATCAGCTTCTAACTGATTGGTTTAATACCTCCTTCGATGCTCCAATTTCCAAGGACATTGCTATGGGGGCATGCGTCATTGAGGAATAAGCCATTGCTCGTGCCCAGTACCTTGATCTTATGTACTCTCAGTCTGAAACGTTGTACGAAATCTTTCCTGATGCTCCTAGACCTGGAACTTCCAAGGCATCAGCAACGCCATTCGTCGATGGTATCATCGATTCCATGTCTCAGACTTCTCGAAAGTCTTCTCCTCCGAAGCATGGGAAGAAAAAATCTACTCCTTCCAATGATGATGCTTCTGAGCTGAACCCGAATTCTGTTAAAACCGCGGAAGTAAATGCCATTTAGGCCAATCTAGCAGATAAAACTTCCAAGGGTAAAAAGAAGGGTAAAGGTAAGACCAAAGCTGATACCTGGAAATAGGATTCTCAGAAATATCGTACCGATGATGGTTCATAGCGTAAACCGAAGTATCCTTGCTTGACTTGTGATGAAGAGCACTACACCAAGGACTGTCCTCGATGGGCCAAAGTGAGTTGATTTCTCAAAGGCACCCAAGGAACTCAGAATGTTCTCAAAGAACCATTTTCATCACAATAGACTCAGTTGGTAGAGAAACCTCAGTCCTCTACCCCATTTGGCTCTCAGGTTTTCATGATGAATGGTTCTGCATTTGTTTCTATAGATACCCGGTCGAAAGAATATATCGAACCGCGTTAAGCATCGGGGAAAGAGATCGCTAATGGTCCTCCTCCTCTGCCTGCTTCTAGCCCTCTTCAGAATGAAAGGCCCATTACTAAGCCCATTGTATGGCCACCTTCCAAAGGTGTACTCCATAAGTCTTCTTACAATCCAAATGCCCGTGCTGCTCAACATTACAACATTATTGAGGATTTGGCCCAAGCACCGTCTGTGATGTCCACATTAGAATTACTTTAGAGTTGTTTGTCTCAATGGAAGGCTTTGCTATTTGCCATTAGTGGGGTTGATCCTGCTGATTCGAGCCTTATTTATTTCGAGTTGGAGAATTTCGTCCCACGTCTCCCTCACCAGCTTGCGCTCATTATCCAAGTTGGGATTAATGGACTAAATACCCATTGAGCGGTCGTGGACGAGGGTGCGTCTATGTGCGTCATGTCATTTTCCTGCTGGAAATCCATTGGTTCTCTAGCTCTCAATTCATCTCCAAATGCTCTAGAAGCATTTGATGGTAGGGAATCTAAACCTCTTGATGTTCTTGCTAGTTTACCGATCACTCTAAAAGGGAAAAAAATCAACGTTGAGGTTGAAGTAGTTGATGCCAAGCTGAATTACAATCTTCTCCTTGGTCGTAGTTGGAATCACGCTATGTTGTGCATTCTGTCCACTCTCTTTCGTGTTTTTTGATTTCCGCACGAAGGAAAGATCGTTACTGTCGATCAGTTGTCTTTCTTCACTTCTTCATCTTTCGAGAGAAACGTTCCATACGTAGATCAAATTCCTATGCCTTATGAGACTGTAGGGTTGGGTCTCTTCAAAGATCCTGCCCTCATGGGTATTTTTCCTCTTCCTCCACCCAACACTGTTTAGGTTAATATGATCTCTAGGTCTTCTGATCCGTGGATCATCCCTTCGCCTGAGTAGATTGATTCATTTGGAGATTCGATGTCGTTAAGTCTGATCGAGATTGATTATTGTGAAATTATTTCTGCTTCAGATCCTCTGCCTCTTGATCATGCTCCTTTGGGCATGTCTCTTGACACTTATTCTCAATCCCCTTGGCTCGACGATTTAGATTCGTCCGATCCCTTGATTGAGATATTTCCCTCCGATGAGGCCACTGTGGAAACTATGTCCCTTGAGGATCCCCCTTGGGATTATAGCCATCATCGTTCCTTGTTCATGCTTGGCCTTGGGGCCATGTCTACGTGTCTCAAGAGATTCGCTTCTCAGGTTCCTTCTCCTCAACTTCAAATGCCTATCCTAACACATGAAGTCTTTGCGGAAGGTAACTTGAGCAACATCACACAGACGATGCCTATCGACATCTCTGTTAAACCGGGGGTTGTCAAGAACATCCATATTGGGGTGACCTGTTCTCCCGATGAGATTCAGATCTATACTAGTCTCTTCCGCAAGTTTGACGATGTTTTCGCATGGTCTTACGAAGAGATGCCCGACACCGATCCAAGTATAGTGGTGCATGAGATTCCTACCTATCCTGGTGTGAAGCATGTTCGCCAACGTCTTCGTCCTATGCACCCTAGAAAGGCAGCCACTATTAAGGGAGAAGTTGAAAAACTTCTTAAAGATGGTTTTAACTATCTAATTCCCGTGACATAATGGGTTTCCAATATTGTTCCTCTAGATAAGAAATAGGGTACCATTCGGTCTATGTTGGTTACCATGACATTAACCGTGCTTGCCCTAAGGATAGTTATCCTACTCCTTTTATTGATCAAATCATTGATGAATGTGCTGGGAGTGAGATTTTTTCCCTTATGGATGGGTTTTTTGGCTACAACGAGATTAATATTCTTCCAGCCGATCAACATAAGACCGCCTTTATATGTCCTTGGGGGACTTTCACCTATAAAAAGCTCACTTTCAGTCTTAAAAATTCCGGGGCTACATTTCAGCGAGCAATGTCATATGCCTTCCACGATATCAAGCGCATTGTTCAGCCTTATCTGGATGACCTTCTGGATCATTCGGCTAAGCGTAAAGACCATCCTAATCATCTCCGTCAGATTTTTCTTCATTTTCAATGCTATAACATCCGGCTGAATCCGCATAAGTGTGTCTTCTGCATTGACTCCGGTAGACTCTTAGGGTTTATCATTTCCAAAGATGGGATTCGTCTCAATCCACTGAAAGTTGAAGCGATCGTTAATCTCCCCTCTCCTTCCTCCTTACATCAGTTGTAAAGTCTGCAGGGAAAATCTAACTTCCTATGCCGTTTTATACCTAACTATGCTGAAGTGGCCAAAGTATTTACATGATTACTAAAGCAAGGTGTCCCGTTCCTATGGGATGAGATCGCCCAAAATTCCTTCGATGCACTAAAGAAATTGCTGGTTAATGCTCCTTTCTTGTGTCCTCCAAATTAGCATCGCGATTACTCCCTCTATTTGGCCACTACGTTTAGCACGATTTCCATGGTTTTGGTACAAGATGATGATGAGGGTGACAAGCATGTCATTTACTATATGTCTCGTAACCTTCTCGATACAGAGACGCGATATGCACATGTTGAGAAGTTGGCATTGGATTCCATTCAAGTTGTTCAACGTTTTCGCCACTATATTAATCACTATTAAATGACTAAAACAATACACATAAATTATCAATCCAGGGATTTCTTTTATTTCAATGAAAACTGCACTATCTGTGCCGATACACCCAAGCAGAAGCAATTCCAAAGAAAATAAATCATTGCTGAAGTAACTGCTGGAAGGAAATCACTCTTGCAGAAATAAAATGATCTACAAGACTATAATCACACCTCAATTAATCTGTCCTAGCGTGCCACACAACAATTACCCAGCCGGTGTCTCTGATCTCATATGTGTAACAACATATAAAACATTGGAATTGAAGCAGATCTATTCACAGCTGAAACAATAGCAACAACACTTCTACTAAAACATAAACAAAATAATAAATAGATATATACACATATACCTTAATCGCGACAATCCATGCTAAAGAGGAGGGCCCTTCCTCCCTAGCAGGGTGTAGGTAGAGAAAGAATTTAACAAAAACTAAATCAGATAACACATGTAACAACAACACAATATTTCTATATTATGATGATTGAAAGTTACAGAGTCAAGATGATCCTCCCGTCTCCTCTGATTTGTGTCCTTTAAATATACAAGATACAAAAGGGAAATTTCCAATTAATTGATTACAAAATCTAAGAGATCTTTCCACCATGATTCAGCTGTAACAAATTGAATCTGATTATTACAATTTAAGAAATTTGGAAAACGACCACAACAGAAAATCTGCGAATATGTCCTTTGAAGAACCTTGCATTTCTCCCAATGAAGACCGAATTTTGGAAAACTGCTCATACACAAACTAATTTGGTCCGTTTTGCACAAAATCCATGTCTCATATTTTCAATATTATTCTTCGTTTGCCCGAAATATCCAACACAAAATTTTCACTTGTTATTCCAACGAATTTCTGAGTTGGAATATTTAATTATGAACTGAAGATCGGATTTGCAATCTGAAAGAGATCTTGGAGGCTAAAATCATGAGTTATAACAAATTCATTAAATAAACCATCATTTACAAAATAATTCATGATAATATTCAATTTATTAAAAATAAAGGAGAATAAATATTACTTATCCATAAGAGCATAAATAATTATAAAATGGGATTAAATAATAAATTATGATAAATAATGTGATAAAATAATGGTAGGAATGGATGAAATATATGTTAAAAAATGGTAATAAGAATGAAAATTTAGCGGCCCAACATCTCCCCCAAACTGAACATGTTGCATGTCCTCGTGCAACCCAATGCTTTGTATTAACCAAGTTGTAGTACAATAATCAAAATAACACCCCAGCGCATGATCTTGATGGAAGAGAAGGCTTCTTCCCCAAATGCTTCCTTAATTTTTTTTTTTTATATTTACTTCAACCATATGTATATGAAGTTGTAACAAAGTATGATACAAGTAAAAACAAACTTCATTACAAACCAGATTTTGCTGAAATTTTGTAAGCAAAGTTATACTATATCAATGCTTCTCCAATCCAAAAATCAAATCAATGCAATGAATAAATTTCAATATGTCAGCAAAATGGTTGTAGGTAATCATGCATGATTTTTTTGGAATTTGCAAATTGGTTTAGCTTAAAAAATTTCAGGGTTTAATGATACCTCTTTGTTGTCCAAAAAAAATCACAAGAATCCAGTTGATAGTTTCAAGAATATACACAAATCAATTTTGGGATTTTATACCTTAAATGAGGAAGAAATGAGAAATCATTCATCATGCATAGAAACCCTTCCTCTCCCCCAAACTAAATGTGTTTCATGTCCTCATGCAACCCTAGAAAACAAATTGAGGCGGTTGCTAGAATCATGGCTGGAATCTTTGTTTGGTATATAACAACATGGAATAAAGGATATTTTGAGAATGAATAAGGAGATTGATGGATGGTAAAGAATATTAATGGCATGTTCATGATAATGAAAGTAACACTCCCCCAAATTGAAATATTTTGTGTTTCTAAAAAATGGGAAGTGGTAAAGAAGGGGAAATAATGGTTCAAAAATATGGGTGAATAATGCTCAATGGTTTTTCATGACATTCTCCTAAACTTTTAATAAATCAAAAACTTATGCTGTTTTACCTCAAGTTTTACCTCCATAAAAATGTGGAATGAAATTTATGGATTGAAATTTGTTGAAGCTGATTCAGGCTGAGCTGATGTTGAAAGTGATGCGGAATTCAGAAGCCATGCAAGCTGAAAAAAAGTAATCAGAAAGTGTAGCAGTGTTTCCTTCCACCAAACTGATTAGTTTCCCCATCATCTATACAACATCTCATGAGTATCCTTCATCAATAATTCATCACCTCAATTACCTCATTACATATAAAAGTGAAATAATCATATTGTGAATGGCATGGGATAATAATGGATAAGAAGGGAAAAGATGCATTCCCTATACACATAAGCTTTGGTTGTTATGAGCACAGAAATAATGCTTCTCAATTTCTGTTCAATTACCTAGGATTCAAAATCAGAATTAAGCCTCTTTATTCCACGTCAAAACAGTAGTGGTGTTGTTAAGCTATGAATAAATGGTGACTTATTGGGCAAAGCAACTATCTTTGGTTAAAGATATGATACTTGTAGAATAAAGGAATGATGGATTAGATGATACAAAATGTTAATTATAAAATATCCCAAAAGTTTCATTCCTCACATGTAAAGTAAATATTTATAAGTCAATAATAGATATAAACCATAACCACCATCATCTAAGAACTGAATAAATATTACCCCATGAACCATGAGTTCTGGAAAACCTTGTATATGCAACAATCAACTTTATCAGAAATTGGCTTTAAGAAAAAAAGGTAACCAAGTAGATTATAGTATTAAATTAACTTCTATACATAGGCATAGCCACTGCTGCCAGCAGGCGTTCATAGCCTCGATAGTGATTCCTTTTTAACCCATTTGAGATGCCAGTGTCCCATCTATTAGAAATAAGTACATAGTTACAAAAATATTTTCAATTTACTTAGATGTCAACTGAAGATCATTGTTCTGGCGTGGTAACTAGTTAGTAACGATGCCATTCATGGGAGCTAACAAAAGTGAAAAAGTCAGCTCTTGATAAGACCTCTTGTCCTTCAGTTTTATGTCTAAAGGCCATTACCCTGGCTTGGTGACCAGTAGTGGTAATGTCACTTTATTAGGACCTATGATCATGGTAGGTCGGCTCGTGATGAGACCTCCTATCCTCTAGTTGACTATTTATGTTTAGAATTCAAATATGGTTATTGTTAATCAATAAAGATTACTTAATAGATGGGGTGGAAGGTTAGCTCCTTAAGAGCTAGGGATGGCGTAAAAAGTTGTAGAGTAACTATTTTCAACTTTGATTTTTTTTCTTCTCAAAAACTAATAACCTTCAAATGACTGCTGATAAATATATTTTTCATTGCTGAGATTGGGATTGACGAATAGTTCATTAGATAATGGCTGAAATATTTAAATACAATTTTGTGGTCATCATCATAAATTTTACAAGATCAGGGACTTGACCCATAGGAAATTTGAAAGCTAGCATGATGAAATCATCTTTGTATAATTGTTCCTTAGAAATAAGATTATGTTAATAGATAAACAAAGATAAATTGACTACCCAATCATTATGTCAAAGAGGGCCTAGGCCATTTAAAGTATTTCCCATTTACCAAAGAGAAAAACAAATTAGAAAGACCTTCATATGTTGAATTCAACGTGAAAATTGGTCAAAAACAATAGTTGTGTTGTGGTAACAAAAACCATGACTTAGGTAATAATAGGGGAAGGGAAAAAAAAGAACAATGTTAAGAAGGTGACATGAGGAGGATTAGTCACTTTACAAAATAATGAGGAATTAAGAGTGAATCATTCCAGACAAGACTTACCATAATAATCATCCTTATTACTAAATACAAGACCTCCCCCAAACTAAATTATGTCTGTCATCAGTCATAGTTGGTCATGTCATAAGTAAAATAACAATGAAATCCGCAGAGTCGATCGAGGACGTACTTGGAAACTTACCTTGGCGGAGTAACAACACTAGAGGAGTAGCAGCACCAAGTACTTAGAAAAATATCACCATGAAGTAACATCACCAGAGAAGTAACAACATGAGACACTCAGAAAATTTCTTGGAGTAACAGCACCAGATACTAGAAAATTTTTCAGATTAATAACACCAGAGGAGTAACATCAGTGATGGAGTAACAACAGTGACGGAGTAACAACACTGACAGTGTAACATCAGTGACGATGTAACAACACTGACAATGTTACATCAATGATGATGTAACAACACTGACGGTGTAACAAAAATTATGGTGTAACAACAGTGATGGAGTCACAACAGTAATGGAGTAACAACACTGACTGTGTAACAGCAGTGACGCAGTCACATTAGTAATGGAGTAACAACATTGACGGTGTAATAGTAGTGACAGAGTAAAAACACTGACGGTGTAACAACAGTGACATAGTAGCAACACTGACGGTGTAACAACACTGATGGAGTCACAACAATAATGGAGTAACAACACTGACGATGTAACAACATCCAACACTTAGAAAAATTTTCTGGAGTAACAACATCATGAAACTTAAGAACTTGCTTCTTTATTTTGAGAACAAAAAAAAAATGTGACCTTGAAGTGAACAATACCTGAAGCATAAAAACATAAGATAAATAAGAAAATAAACAAATTTTTATTGAAAACCAATAAATAAATAAATAACTTAAGTTACAATGGTTATGATTTTTGTTGCAGCAATGTTGTTTGTGAATGGTGAATGAATGGAAAAATGCTTTTTTTTTTTTCAGAAATGACTTGGATCTTCAAATGGAAATCAATTCCTCATTTCTCATGTTATAAATCCATTAAGTGATGAAAAATATTCGTGTTGTTTTCTCCGTGTGAGGAAACATCTTTGAAAATGTTCTCATTTCATTATCATTGTCTTCAAAAATCGCTTGTTCATAAATTGACCTCATTTATTCTCTTGGGACCTGCAAAAAAAACGAGCATCTACCTGCAATAAAACATAAAATCATGGAAGAAGAGAGATCCCCGGGCTCTTCCAATTCAAGAAATATGCAAAAAAAATAAAAATTAGTTACTCTGTAAAACAAATCCACAGAAATATAAACAAAGAAAAAATAATTTATTACCCGCGCTAGAGTGGTGGTCAACCATACTGAACAGTAGTGTTTCAATCATAACTTCTTTGTTTTTCGTCTGATTTGAGTGATTCAAAATCCAAATGAAAGTGCATTAAGAGATATGTATCCAATAGAAATAGGTTTTAAAAATTCCATTTAATGGTATGATAAATTTTCTTAGAACAACTTGCATAACAGAGTCATTTTCGATTTTCCCGCTTAGATCAACAATTGATTTTTTAAGCATAACTTTTTCATTTGATGACGGATTGAACTGATTAAAATTGGAGATTTAATTATATTCATGTAGCTATCTCCAACAGTAACAGGTTTTTAAGGAAAGAAGAATTGATGGGTCAAATATGCTAGTGAACAACTGGGAAAATAGAGTTTCAAGAGTGTTGATTTACGATAAACAGTCAGTATTGTGGTCATAAATTTCTCATAAACTATCGAAAAAAAATGAATCAAGTTGCATTGTAAACTAGATTCATAGGGAAATATCCCATAGAAACAGGTTTCTAAAATCTAGTCATTTAGGCCTCCAAAAACGGACTGTCCCAACTTTGTTCCCGAGCTGCCTACTAGACATCATGCCATTGTTTTGGTCATAACTTTTTCGTTTCAAATCCAAATCGAGTGATTCAAATTGGTTTAGAAAGTAGACATAAAGGGCTATGTAGGATAGAAACAGGTCTTGAAAATATTCCTATTTGGTCCCTCAAAACATGAATGTCCCAATTGTTTTTCCAGAATTTTCATCAAGCCCGCAAGCCATAAGATAAGATAATCAAGGAATTTTTCCAAGAAGGTGATCAAAATGAATATGAGTGTTTGTAGAAATTTAATTTTCCAATATAACACATCTACATACATAAATAAATTCAAATATTGATCACCTATGTCAAATTTCACAACATGTTGCAACAAAAACAACTATTTTTAGATATAAAGAAATTTATTTATTTATGTCTTCATTTATTCTATTCTCTACACTACACTATTCTACCTTGAAAACTAACATATACTTACGTGTAGGAGTACCTCCAATGAAGCCATTTTCGAAATAGGGCTTCAAGTATGCACATACCCATAATTGAAAGATGTATGCTAATAAGTACTAGGGTATGAGAGACCAACTTCCCTGTTAAGGATGGTGCCAAGAATTGCTGAAGTATGGAGTGAGGTTGCGAGAAAACAATAGAGTGAAACTGGTCTTCAATATAGTCTTGATTTCCCATAGTTTTTATATCATGAAGTTCTTTGACTGGATTCCATTGTGTTGAAGATTTATTCCTTGACCTCATCCCATGAATTTTGGGGGCTTTTTAGAGTGGGGGGTGTTTGTGGATTGTTCTATCGTCCTATTGGCACACATGGACCCTATGTGTATCAATTCATCCTATAAGTGCTACAGTGTAAACAACAGTGAGCCCACCCAAGTTTGTTAGAGCGATGTGCAGGTTCTTACCTCTCGTCTTACCACCCAACGACTGTATAGCTGAAGGCACCCTAAAGAAAACACCAAAAAATTCAAACTTCTAAGTGTCCCAACAAGACATTGGTGAGCCTGCTCAAGTTTGTTATAATGATGCATAGGTTCTTACCTGTCGTCTTATTGCTTGAAAATTGTGTCACTAGAGACACTATAAGAAAAAAACAAAATGCTCAGAAATTCACTTTCCTAAGTGTCCCAGCAAGACATTGGTGACCTATTATCTTATTGCCCGACAATTGTGTCACTGGAGACACTCTAAGAAAAAAAAACAAAATGCTCAGAAATTCAACCTCCTAAGTGTCCTAGCAAGACATTAGTGAGCCTGCTCAAGTTTGTTAGAGCACTGCGCAGGTTCTTACCTCTTGTCTTACTGCCCGAAAATTGTGTCGCTGGAGACACTCTATGAAAACACATGTAAATTGCACTTCTAAGAAATAGCTCTGATTGATTGGATCGTCACTGCCATCCCCAAAAACGGCGCCAAAATGTTGGGCTATATTAATCACTATTAAATGACTAAAAAAGTACACATAAATTATCAATCCAGGGATGTCTTTTATTTCAATGATAGTTGCACTTTCTGTGCCGATACACCCAAGTAGAAGCAATTCCAAAGAAAAGAAATCATTGCTGAAGTAAATGCTGGAAGGAAATCACTCTTGCGGAAATAAAATGATCTACAAGACTGTAATCACACCTCAATTAATTTGACCTAACGCGCCACACAACAATTACCTAGCTGGTATCTCTGATCTCATATGTGTAACAACATATAAAACATTGGAATTGAAGCAGATATATTCACAATTGAAACAACAGCAACAACACTTCTACTGAAACATAAACAAAATAAGAAATAGATATATACACATCTACCTTAACCACTGCAATCCATGCTAAAGAGGAGGGCCCTTCCTCCCTAGTAGGGTGAAGGTAGAGAAAGAATTTAACGAAAACTAAATTAGATAACGCATGTAACAACAACACGATATTTTTGTATTATGATGATTGAAAGTTACAGAGTCAAGATGATCCTCCCCTCTCCTTTGATTTGTGTCCTTTAAATATATAAGATACAAAAGGGAAATTTCCAACCAAGTGATTACAAAATATAAGAGATATTTCCACCACGATTCAGCTGTAACAAATTGAATCTGATTATTACAATTGAAGAAATTTGGAAAATGGCCACAACAGAAAATCTACGAATATGTCCTTTGAATAACCTTGTGTTTCTCCCAATGAAGACCAAATTTTGGAAAATTTCTCACTAACAAACTAATTTGGTCTGTTCTGCACAAAACCCATGTCTCTTATTTTCAATATTCTTCTTCGTTTGCCCGAAATTTCCAACACAAAACTGTCACTTGTTATTCCAACGAATTTCTGAGTTGGAATATTTAATTATGAACTGAAGATCAAATTTGCAATCTGAAAGAGATTTTGGAGGCTAAAATCGAGAGTTATAACAAATTCATTAAATAAACCATCATTTACAAAATAATTCATGATAATATTCAATTTATTAAAAATAAAGGAGAATAAATATTATTTATCCATAGGAGAATAAATAATTATAAAATGGGATTAAATGATAAATTATGATAAATAATGTGATAAAATAATGGTATGAATGGATGATATATATGTTAAGAAATGGTAATAAGAATGAAAATTTAGCGACCCAACAACTGTGATTTCTGATTGCAACCCTATGAATTACATATTGACTCGTCAATTGCTGGGGGGCAAGTACTTGAAGTGGATTTTCATCCTCCAAGAGTTCGATTTTGAGTTCACTACCACCAAATTAAAGAAGTCATTAGTCTTCGCCGATTTGATTTTCTCTCTCCCTTCCAATTTCGCTCCGTCTGGTTCTGAGGAATGCATTCCGGACGACACGCTTTTTCTGATTAGCACCCTCGATCCTTGGTATGATGATATCATCGTATATCTTCAGACTTCCACCTTCCGATCTGAGTTGACGAAGGATGATCACCAGCGCATCCGTCATCAATTGCAATCCTATCACATAGTCAGAGATACGCTTTACTGCATCAGAGTTGATTCCATTCTCTACCGGTGTTTGACTCTCGAGGAGGCTGAAAAGGCCCTGAATGATTATCACAGTGGCACCTGTGGCAGTCACATGTCTAGATATGCCACTGCACAAAAAATTCTTTGTGTTGGGTATTTCTGGCCCACCATCTTTAAAGACTGCATTGTTGCTATCCGTAAGTGCCATGATTTCCAGATCTATCAGTGCAAGATGCGCACCCCGCCTTCCTATATTCACCCTGTCATTACCGTTGGTCTCTTTGCAAAGTGGGGCATCGATTTTATGATGTGTAACCCTCACTCATCTGGGGGGCGTTCTTATATCATCGTAGCCGTGGACTACACCAAATGGGTCGAAGAAATGCCTATACTTACAGCTGACGGTAAGACAACAACACAGTTTCTATTCAGTCATGTCATTTCTAGGATTGGTGTCCCTCAAGCCATTGTTACTGATCATGGTTCCCATTTTAGGCATTACATGGTGGCGGAGTTGACTTCCAAGTTGGGTCTGTGTCATGATAGTGTTGGACATTGGGTTCAATGCTCCCCGTGTGTTTCGTGACTTGGAATAACCACCTCTCGTGGATCCTAACTCTGGCGATTATAACGGAGACTAATTCCTGTGGGTTTTGGTCTAACGGAAATTGTGATTCCAACAATTGGTATCAGGGCGAAAGGTCTTGAGTTCGAAACTCACCCGGCTTGCGTTGGGGGGGATATTGTTGGACGTTGGGTTCAACGTTCCCTATGTGTTTCATGACATGGACTACTGCCTCTCGTGGATCCTAACTCTAGCGATTGTAGCAGAGACTAATGCCTGTGGGTTTTGGTCTAATGATAATCTTGATTCCAACAGATAGCTCAATGCCATACTATCCTAAGGCCAATGGCCATGCCGTGAAAAAATTCCTAGTCACTATGCTTCAGCGTACGATTGGGATGCACAAGTCAAACTGAAATCTCATGTTGTTTTTAGCTCTCTGGGCTTACCGAACCTCAGTGAAGGATGTGACCAGATTCACTCCATTCCAGCTTGTCGATGGTCTGGAAGCTACCCTTCTAATTGAATGTGAAATACCTTTTCTCAAACTAGCTGTTGAATTGTTGCCGAATACTTCACCAGAAGAAGAGCGTCTTCTATATTTAGAGAGGCTTGATGAAACTCGCCGCTTTGCTGCTTTGGTCATTGAAGCACAAAAAAAGTGGGTCAAAGCTCATTTTGACCAATCGGTTTCCCCTCGTTCCTTCATATAAGGAGACCTCGTCCTCCTGTACGACCAGGCTCATGATAATCTGGGGGCAGGCAAATTTCAACCCATTTGGCATGGGCCCTACATTTTTAAATGCATTTTGTAGAAAGGGGCTTATGAGCTGATTGATTATGAATGTCATCCTTTGGATAAACCCAGAAATGGGTTGTATCTTAAAAAGTACTATGCATGAGTATTCATGCATATTTTTTTTTTTTACATAAGTTTTTTTTCTTTTTTAGCTTGGTTTGCTTTGCGAGCATTTTCCTGCTTATTAGATCATTGTTTGTTGTGTAGATGCCTATTACCCCTTATGTTAGTTTCGCGGATGGTGCTTCTCGTAGTACCCGGAACTTGTCTTCAGCAGCTTGGGTGATTTATGATCCTGCTGGTGAGTTGATAGACCTTCAAGGTATCTGTCTAGGACGAACCATAAACAATGTCACTGAATTTAGTGTTGTTATTGAACTATTGACCGAGACCACTGTCCTCGACATTCGTGCATTGATTTTTAACCTAGACTCACAACTTGTTGTCCTTGAACTTAATGGGCATTATTCTGTTAGAAACCTTCACATCTTAAGGTTGTATTTGCATGTTCGTTTACTGAAAAGACATTTTTATTATATTACATATCAACATATTCCTAGAAAAATGAATGCATTAACTGATACAATAGCTAATATTGTATTAGATAGACATTTGTGTAATTTGTAAAAAATCATCATCACATGACAAGATCCATAGAGAAAAATAGATGTATATATATATATATATATATATATATATATATATATATATATATATATATATATATATATATATATATATATATATATATATATATATATATATATCTCGAGTGTTTGCATCCAAGTGCATCATAAGTTCAAAAAATATGTGTGTTTCGGTTACATCCTAAGACATCATGTCTCTCAAAAAATATGCGGAAATGAAAACCTAGGTGTCTAGTCAGCGTGGTGCTCATGATAGCATGTCACTGCCCGTACAAGCTGCCTCAATAAGCGGCGAACACAGTTTGACACCCCTGCAGTGTGCCTTTGGTACGCGCAAGGAACATCATTGAATCGCGCATAGTCCAGGATCCCACGAGAGATTCCATCCAAGTTGTGTATGATTTCCTCCTCCTCGCCTCCCTTACCATGAGGGGCCACATTAAAGTCACGAGGAATCCTCCATGCTATCGGAGACATGCCTGCAGGTATTTCTGGGCCAACATCTGTAATTACATGGATTAATGTCAAAACATGCATAACAAAAAAAAATCATAATAATCATCAAAATAAAAAACGAGTCTTACCAAGTACTTCATCCCAATCCTCTCCTTCTGGGAGTGGGAGATCTGCATCATCGGTGAAATCTGTGCCAGAGTAGGGCTAGTCCTCCACGAAAATTAGCTTTCGGCGGAGCCACTCAAAGAACTCCGGTCTCTAGGACATTTTTTGGACACCCCCTAACCTTTGCATCAAATTTTTCCAATGGACCATCTGTGGCTCCTTGGGGGGTGGTGTTGGAACTATTACCTCCCGTCGTTGGAAGATTGGTAGCTGTTCCAAAATGAAAGTTACCAATATGGACCCGTAGACGAAATACTTCAGCTTACCATTCTTGCATTTTTTCAACTGGCGTTTGATGTTGATTGTTACTGCCTCTGCCCAGTTGTAGAGTGTCGGTGCCATACAATCCATTGCAAGAAGTAATTGTGTTTTTGTGGCCTCATGTGGAGCCTGAACTCCTGCAGCTCGCATGATGGTGTGTAGCACTGCCAGATCGGGAATGGTTTGGATATCGACCCGAACTCCATGCTCCTCGTCACACTTGGTCAATAACCATACTCATATTTTCCATCGTGGGTCGAGTACCGGTTAGGATTGGTACTGTCCTCCTCTGTGACAGTCCAGTTATGAAGTAAGTATCTAATACCTCAATCTCAAGTTCATGATCGTGAATAATGAAATTTTCCTGATCAATGTCCCAGACACTGATCAAGTACTGCAACAACTCCAATTGAGCTCTGAAACATGGTGCCATAAGGAATTTTTTGAGCCCACAATCTCTGAGAGCTTCCATGCATCTCACATTGCCCATGGCTTCCTCATATTCTTCACTGTGTTCTCGTACTTTCCATTCAATCACCATTTTTTCCTTTCACAGCTACAAAAACATCCATATGGTTGTCATTAGCCAAATCCAATGCTCCTGAAACAGTTAAATTGGGCTTAATTGTTTAAATTTTTAAGCTAAGATGGTCGCCGCAGTTGGCACGCCCTCGTTTGATTTTTAGGCCGGTTGGCACGAGTCCGTGCCTGATAGCCACACAGACTGCCATGCCCTAATTTTTACAAAATCCCCCCATAGATCTACAAAAATGGGGTTGCAGGTAATGGAAATGCTATCAAAATGCAGGGGAAGATGTGAGTTCTTACCTGGAACAGACAAATTCACGATTGGTCTTCCAGATTACCCGCTATCACCTTTGCAAAATCATAGGGAAAAAGGGTAACAAATTTCTCACAAGAGGTAAAAGTGAAAAGTAATTTATTTTTTACCATTTTTGGCATTTTATAACTTTTCAAAACCCTAATTAGGTTTTAAAGCATATTTTTCGATTATTTTTCTATTTTATTTCGAAAAATGGGTTTTACGTGCGTCTCTTGTGCATCGTCAGGTCCTTGACATGACGATGATGAAGTAACGAGTTGTATTTTATAATTTTTTGGACTCTGTAAAAACACGAAAAAGTCACTCTTGGAGTCACCTTTTAGCTCTTTTCTGACTCTCGAAAATTGAAAAGATTTCCGAGACTCTTGTCATTTTGAACTCATTAAATGATTGCGAAACAATATCTACCCAGTATATGTCTACCCCTTTTTCGGGCTGGGATAGATTATTTACGAAAAATGAATACCTTAGTATATTGCGACTAAGAGGTTCTCTCAGACATAATTTTCTACCTTTTTGGATCTGTGAGACTACCTATGAAAAGGGACTGCTGGAATTTTCTTTTTCGATTCTTTTCAAACTCTATAAACATGAAAATATGCCAATTTATTCCCTTGTCAAACTCGTTAAAACCTAAATGACATCGCAAGATCGTCACCATGACGTCACTGAGTTCCTCCTTCCCAGGGCTTGTAAAATTTACTAGGATGGATTTGTCCGAAGGAAAAAATTACATGACAAGCATATGTTATCCCCTTCAGGCTTTTTTTCCAAAAATAATTGGGGTAATCGCCACCAATGGTGGGGGAAAATGGAACCAGTTCTCATTTGTGTCGGTAGTATGTCGCTCTTGAACATGACACTCATCTGCATTCGTGTCGGGTTGGGGACATCTCATTTTGTCATTTTTTGCCTCCATGGGTTTGGGTAATCTGTTTTGACCTCTCATCTACTCTTTTCCATGTCATCATGATCTCAGATCCCTTGATGTAAAATATTGCCAAATACGGAGTCGTGTTGTTGATATGTTCAAGATAAGTTTCTGTTTGCAGTTTTCAACCTCCCTCTGTTCCTCTTTTTGGTCCTGATTCACTATCATCTTATTCCTCTATCTTGTGTCGATGACGTGGGAAACATTATGGCCCTCCTCTGACCAGGTCACCTCATGTAGACTTAAGCTCATTATCCAGGCAGTTGATCTAGAGACTCCCTTCCATTACCTTGGAGCTTGCATGCCTCAATGGAAAGTTCTGCACATTCGATGATAGGTCCACATCATTGGCCTTCGATTGAGTGATTCTATGGGTTTTCGATGCTATATCATTGTTCACATTCCGTGGATTGTACTAGTTGTACCTTGAGAGCCATTTTCATTATTGGTGGTTTCTCTCATGCCTGTTACCGACTTTCATCATTGGTTGGTAATTAGGTGACTTTCTTACATGTTCGACTTCAGCTCACATATTCGCATGCTTGAATTTGTACTTGTTCGGGTTGTGATGGAGCACAAGACCTTGGGTTTTTTCTGATAAGATCCAAGCTGCAGGATATTTTGGTTTATCATGACTATATGCATGAATATTTTGATTGGATGGCTGTGACCATACCTGAGTCTATTTGTTGATCCTTACTGCTGGATGGCTGTGTCCATACCTCAGATCTCAGTTTTATATGTACTATATTATGGATGGTTGCACCCATGCCAAATGTTCATGTATCAAAGATATCAATTGTATTTGTACTTGCAGGTCTTTCGACAAAGGTGTTTGGTTTGAACGCATTCTTGTAAAGAATTTCACTCCTCCCTCTCTCTCGGACCTCATGCTTTAGGGGACATCTGTTACACAAAATTTTGTCATGTTCCCTGCAATTAGAGGACCATTTCTGTGACTTATATGTAGTGTCATGCCTTGAAAAAAGTGTCATTACATCCCTTTCCATGAGGAGAACATTTCCTCTATCTACTATTCCTAGAACAGACCATCAAAAACACATGATTTTTGGTTGGCGCTGGTAGGAAGTTATGGCCTCGCGCCAATAAGAGAAGTTAGAACGGGGCCCCGCGCCCATTGGCGCTCTATCTCAGTGGATTGCCCATGCCGAGCTATTTATGGAAAGTTTTTTAAATATAGAAGAGAAGTTTCCATTCCCAACCACTTCGTGAGCGGAGTCAACATGGGTTGTTCGATTGAATAACATCGAACATCTTCCTTTGGGTTCTTGTTCCCTACTTTTGGGAAGCCTCTCGAAGGATAAGTCCTCCCTTCCACCATTTGAGGGATCCCAACCTACTCCTCCTCTCCTAAAAATACATCTCTCTCACATAGATGTAGCTAGCTGAACATTTTGGAAGATAACTAAAACAATCTGATATAGCTGGTGTGGGATAGATCAGAGAGAGACCCCTTGTTGAGAGAGAGTCTCGGCTAATTGCCTCGTGACATCCAATTCCTCGACGAACTCTCGAGACACATTTTGACTGGACCCGCTGAAGGAGGCTATGACGTAAAGGCTCATTTGGTTGTAATCTCTTTCTTTCTCTTAATTAATACATGACTGATGTTTTGGTTCCCGTCTTGTGTTGATGTGATTGATCTTACGCAATACGTTTAATTCTCCTTGACCAATTAGATATTTATGAATGCAAATATTTTTTCGTATGCTGCTATCATTCTCTGATCCTTTTGCAGGCACTCGAGTAGCATTGCTGAAGGACCATGACATGCCAGGACGAAGATTAGGAGACTGCTGCCACAGCTATGACAACTGCATTGGATCAAAGGTAGGACATCTATCCCGACTCAGTTTCATTCATTAACTAGGAATCAACGCACTAGCATTTCCTCTTTCTACTAGACCCACCCTAGGGATAGAGGGATCACCTCTGTCCGCAGAGGGGATTCACCTACACAACACTAGGTTGAATGAAATTATCCCTTATAAAGGTGCCAAAAAATGTTAGTGATATTTTTAGCATTGCTGCTAAGGCATAGGTAACCTTGCTAGATGGGCGCACACAGGGCGAGGACCCATTATCACCTTTTCCAAATCCCCTACTATTTAGGCCCAAAAACCTCTAAAAAACCAAGGGATGAGTCCCTAAATACCACTAGAAACTCTGATTTGTGTCCAGTGCCTTATGTGAGTCAAAGGGGTGAAGGTGTTATTGATATGTCTATTGTCCTACATACAAAACAATGCTAAAACAACATAGATTTCTGTAGGCCTATTGAACTTGTTTCTGGTGGTTAGAAAATGTAGGTCCAACAAGAAAAAACCCTCATAAAATGAAAATATGCAACCAAGAGGTTAGATACAAGTGTAAATTGGAGGAAATAGGAACTTGTATCAAAATGGGGGTTATATCTAACGATTTTGGTAATTTTCCTCAATAAGTAACTTGCTGAAAATTGATATAAAAATAAAAACCAGCAAATATATCATACCCTAACAATAGAAAATGATTTTGTTTGAGAATGTTCGGATTTGGGGCTGTTGAAATTATACATGTGCCTTGGAGTCTCACCTGTTTCCATAGTGTGAAGTACATGTCCCTCGAGGAAGTGGGTTTGGTCCTTCCAAAATCTGACCCGACCATTGTTTAATTCACCTTGAAAACTTTCAACCCTCCTTAGTAGTAGTCTCCTCTTGTGGCATCTTCAACCTTTGTCCTCTGTGTGCAAAAAAATACAAAATCCTCAAAGTGGTAAAGCCCCCTTTCAAATTAGCTTAAAATCCGAGGATCGATTCACCCACAAAACCAAAACAAACAAGTGGGAAAACCCTAGTTGCTTGCTTCCGTTTAGTGCATTAGCTCCTCAATGGTAGAAAACATTAATCTTAGGATAAATTTAATTATTAGCAATATGGAATCAGATTTCAAAAAATAATTCCTAATAACAATAGCAAGAAAAGAAACATTAACAAAAACCCGTCCACAATTATACAAGAGAGTACGGGAGTTCGCAAATAGATGAGCTCTTTATTAATTGATAGCACTTGTCTCAAGTGAATAGTAATTATCGCGGTTAGTTAACAAATACCTAATGGATAGTTTGAATCTTCATCAATAAAATATTTACTAGTCATCCACATGTTGGAGACTTGGTAAATTAATTCATAAAATATTACAATGTAATTTTTAATTCATCCCCTAAGCGTTCGACTTGGAATTTTTTTCACAATTTAGCTCAAAATTCCCTTTACTCATGGTCCATTTCTAAACTAATTGGCCCACCAAGTCTCCAAAGGCTAGTTAGACTCTCTAACGACTAGCTGACTTCACCAACAACTATTTTTAACTTGAATTGTCCCTTTAGTAATTTGACTTAGCCACATGTAAGTCAGATCTCCAATGCCCTTGAATTTTTTTCCAGTTTTGGCACCTGGGTATGCTGAAACTGGCTGGATATCTTGCCCGACATTGCCATATCATCACCTTCCTGCCACATCATCATGCCTTGTTGGAGCTTTAGTTCCCTTGTGAATTTGGAGAAACCGAGACATGGGTTTTGTTGCTCACATTCTATAAGCCAATTTTGACATATTATTCATCAAATTTTATGAATTTTCCCCCCATTGAGCCTCATAGAAACTTGTCCGACCACATCATCATGCCCAAGTGGATGATATTTAATGCCCTTGAGGATTTGCAAAACCTAAAGCATGGGTTTTGTTCCTTCATTGAGTAGACCACTTTTTATATAATTAATGTCACAAATAACCCAATGCTCTACCCGAAAATCCCCTTGGAAGATTTTCCAGTACTATTGACCAAGTTTGACTGTATTGTAACTCGCTGCTTATTGGAACAGGGTCTCCTACAAGCAGCAAAACTGGTCTGATTTTGAATATTTTTTATTATATTTAGTCTAGCGCAGGGGTTTTGGGGTGGGTCAAAGCCCCGAAAGCATTGTAATGGGTCAAAGGGTAGACCTAGAATCCGCAAACCATGGTTTGCGGACCATAGGAAAGATTAGGCTAGATTGTTATAAATAGAGGAACATTTTGAATTGTAAGAAGAAGAGATAAGGAATAACTATTGATGCGACTTGTGGTTTCGTAGATCTGTTTGGGTTTTTTGGGAAAGGACTCCTGTTGGCTGTGTGCACGAAGATCCAGAGTCCTGCTGTGTGCGGACCCTGCTTTTGTGTGCGCAGGCTAGGATGGGTATTATAAGAGGGAATTGATGAATTGATGAATAGGAAAGGATGTTTGAGAACTGAATCTATGTGTAATTTTTATGCGAATCATTGGTAATTACTGTATTATGCGTATTCTGTATTCAGCTGCGAAATTTCTGTGTAAGTGTGTTTACTACATCTAGATCTGTTTTGTTTTGTTTTATGCAATACTGTGCTACTATCAGAGAGGTATATAATTATCATACACTGTAGTATAGTTGAACTTGCGCATGTGGATGCGAAAAGAGACCTATAGATCCTGCTACGAAAGAGGCGATCTAGGTATCACAGGTCCAGACGTAGCTCTGCTTGCCTTACCTACCCTTTCTCAAGGTGCAGAAACCTGGTTCCAACACCCACCCATACTACTTCCGGTGAGACTTTGACCTGCGCAAGTAGGTCACTGCCGAAAGGGCTAGTAGTTTGTTGGCAAACCTTGAAATCCGAACCTGGGTCAGGACCCCTTGAGCCAACAAATGGTTTTGTTGCTGGGATTGGGAGCATGTTGAGAAGGGGATCGGGTAATGCCTAGAGAAATATTGAAGGCTTAACCAAGGAGAAGAGTAGGTACAATTGAATGATTTCCAAGCTGGACGAAAGTACAACGCGGAGCGGTAAGTAATATCGAACCAATCAAGAAGGGGATAGATCTGTCTATAGCCCACTGAGAGGAGCAGTTGCAGAAAGCCCACCAGCTACACTGCCTTCAGAACCACGTAAGGGTAAAACCTCACCTAGAATCCCACCAGATGGAGATATGGCAACACACTTGAAATTACCTACCTTTAAGGGTGCGAGAGATGAGGACATGGACCGATTTTGGTTTGTTGCGGACTTGGTATGGAATACGCAAGGTGTGGTGGGAGATAATGTGAAAAGAGCGTAGCTATCCCTGGCCTTCGAAGATAAAGCGCTGGACTGGTACATGCAGTACATATATCAAAACAGGAGCGCATCCATTCAAGATATTAAGGACGCCCTAAAACAACAGTTCTGAAAACCTAAGTCCTACTCTTAGATCGTATCAGACGTGAAAGATTTCAAGCAAGGAAAAAATGAGTCGGTATGGGAAGCTGAACAGAGACTAAAGAAAGAAATTAGAGAGGGAGGATCTAACTATGACGACAAACAACATACTGAATGGTTCATTGCTATGTTGCTACCTCACTTGTGTGTACCTATGGGCCACCAAGCCTTCAAATCATAGGAAAAATCTTTGGAGGCTGCCATGAAACTAGAAGTCGCGCCCAAAGAAGACACTTCGGTTGGAGTACAAAAAATTCAGGAGAATCTTGGAGCTATGCACATGGAGATTTAGAACCTACGGAAGGAATGGGGAAAAGGAACTAGTGCAGACCTATGGTGCATATGATGTCGGGCATCTGGACATACGAAGGATCAGTGCCCACTATTGGCAGATTACATGTAGATAGGAGGCCCTAGTCCGTTACGTCTAGGCTCAAGTGGATCTGCGTTGTGGTGCGATGAATTCTGGGTAGCGGGACTGCACGATACAAGACATTGCCCTCGGCTAGGTGCGGGCGAATTAAAGCAACAATGTTGTATATTCTACCGGTCAGTAGGACATGATGAGAAGAATTGTCGAACTTACGAGTTGGTGATAGATCGAGGAAACTTATATAGGGTACAGTCAGATCCTGCATCACCTAGATCTCTCGCGAGCTTTGGTGGCTCTCTAGCAAGGGGCAGGGGAGGTCGGGGAGGAAGCACAGGATGAGGACGTGGGCAGCTAATATTTTATAACTGCGGGGAAGTAGGACACTTTGCAAGGGACTGTCCAAATCCTACAAGGAAATCCTGAAAATATTGCCGGCAGCTGGACCATGAGATTGAAGACTACCCAATTTTGATAGCAAAAATGCAAGAAAAATAGCCAATGCCAACACATAATGTACAAAGAGTTAAGGCTGAACTATGGGACCAAAATCCAAGTGTGAATTTGCAACATGCAGTGGGATGGCCACCAGGGAGCCTACGAAGGAGGTTGCAAGGGGTCCTCTGAGCCAACAGGCACCTGTCAACCACGAAGGGTTGGACCGCGAACCATGACAAGAAACAAATACTACAGTCCACCAGGACATTACTAAGACAAGATACTCTACTATGCAGACGCCTGTGCACCTCCAAGTGGGTGATGAGATGGGACCATTCGTGCAGGAGTGTATAAAGCTATTACACCACCCACGTACAGAGGAAAACCTTCAGCCAATAATAGATAGCTGTATAGGGTAGTCCCACATATCTCCAGAAGTTCAAGATGTGCAAAAGTTAGGCAGATATAGGAAACGCACTAGTAGGGAGATGATATTAACTGCCCAAATCGGTAACTATGAGATGGATCAGGTTGTCTTAGACTTGGGGTCAGATGCAAATGTGCTACCTAAGCAAAATTGGCAGCAAATAGGAGAACCCAAATTGGAGTCGTGTAATATCCAACTGCGTATGGCCAACCAACAAAAGATTATACCTCTAGGGAGATTATCGAATATCATGGTAGATATCACTGGGGTTAGGGTCCAGGATGATTTCGAAGTAATTAAGATTGTAGAAGATGCAGACCCATACCCTGTGCTCTTAGGATTGGACTGGGCCATAGATATGGGTGGTATCGTCAACCTCAAGAAAAAAAGCATGGTATTTGAAAATAATGGAACAAGGGTGATAGTACCATTAGATCCTATGGAAGGTAAATGCTACACAGAGCCAGTACATGATGAAGGAGAGGTAGCTCACATTTAGAAGTTGACCGCGCGGAACGAAGATTGGATCCATCCCACGGTGGAGGGGGTATGTTACTGAAAGGCTGACAGTGAATAATTCTCTGACTCTGATGGGGAGATGGAGAATTGGAAAAACTGGTTGCACGATGTCTCAGTGATATGATGTCTTCGGGTCACAAGGGACCTCTGCTACATTTATTTAGAGGTTAGAGATCTACCCCATTTCGATGAGTCCGGTAGCATCCAAGAATTTCTGAGAACATTGGAAGCTATGGTTCCAAGAGAACGACGACTATGGGCCCTTAATCTAGCTATCCGTGGAACACCTGCGTGATGGTGGGACACCCACAAGGAAGCATTCCAGGACTGGGAGACATGTCGGAATATGATGATCTTGTAGTTCGCACCTCCAGCTGACGTATGCACCAAGATGTTCCTCGGACCAGGAGACCCCCACACGCATTTGCTTACCTGGGTGGACAAATGGTCTGACCAGACTATAGAAGAGTGGGTTCATCTATTTATTCATGCCTTAGAGCCTATCCCCATCGCATGGTATTTATATGCGGAGCTACATCAGCGCACCCGCCACTGAGAAACACTAAAAGATGACTTAATAGGAATGTTCGGGCTAATTTGGGGATTGGAGGCACTCGACGAGGCTCTACAGGATATCGATGCTTTTGTATTTAATGACTCATGCCATCATGCCACGCCAGAAGTTGGGAAGTGTAGATGTAAGATATCATCGACTGCCGGAGCTTGGCGATAGAAGAAGAGGAAGATAATCCTTAGAACGTCTTTGTCCCAGAATCCGAGGGGGACACACAGTTATTGGACCACCGCTGCAGAATATTGATGTAACTCAACCTCTCAAGCTACACGAAATTAAAATTGGGAAAAAAGAACATCCTAAGTTGGCCAAAATTGGGGACTATTGGGATGAAGGAACCGTAGGAAAAATTGCAGAGCTACTTACAGAATATCAGGACTTATTCCTGACAAAGTTTTCCAAGCTCAAAGGAATCACAGGGGACCTAGGCGTTATGAAAATCACTCTGAAACCAGAGGCGCACCCTGTAAAGTAGTGACCTTACCGACTGAACCCTAAATATAAGCAAAATGTCAAAGAAGAACTGGACAAGATGCTTGCTGCAGGTATCATTGAACCGGTTGAACAGCCGGATTGGATAAGTCTGATGTTCATCCAGGAGAAAAAAACAAAGGGGGAGATACGAATCTACGTAGACCTACGCAAGTTGAACGACGCTTGTGTACATGAACCCTTCCCTACGCCTTTCTCAGACGAAATCCTTGATAGCATGGGCGGACAGGAAACCTATTCTTTCACCGATGGGTTCTTAGGGTACCACCAGATCTGAATCGCACCTGAAGATCGCAGCAAGACTACATTTGCAACAGAATGGGGGTCCTTTCAGTATACAGTCATGCCCTTTGGTCTCAAGAACGCACCCACTATCTTCTCAAGAGTAGTAATTGCTGTATTCAAGGAGTTCATCCATAAGTTCCTGGAAGTTTATTTTGATGACTGGACAATATTCAGCTTGGTAAAGGAGCATGTCTCCAACCTGCGCTTGATGTTGGATGCCTGCCAAAAGCACCAGATTTCCTTGAATACCAAGAAGTGTGTCTTCTGCATGCCTTTTGGAATCTTGCTCAGGCACATAGTATGCTGGTAGAGGCTGATGGTTGATCCTATGAAGGTAGCCATAATTATAAACATAGTAGTCCCAACAACAGAGAAACATCTACAGTCGATTCTCAGACACACGGGCTATTACATAAAATTCATTTAGTGGTACGCGCTGATCACAAAACCCATGGAAAAACTGCTTAAAAAGGATGTTTCCTTTTTTTGGAATGATGAATGTCAGAAAATTTTTGAGTTACTCAAAGAGAAGATGGTCTCTGCACCCATACTAATATTTCTAGATTGGTCGAAGGAATTTCATGTAGCTGTGGATGCATCCGACATTGCCTTGGGTGCTGTCCTAACTCAACCTGGGGAGGGAGATATTGATCACCCGATTGCCTTTTCTAGTCGAAAGCTCTCGGGTGCAGAGCTCAACTACTCTACCACCGAACGAGAGGGACTGGCTATGGTATACGCATTATAGAAATATTGATACTATCTATTGGGTGGGCACTTTAAGATGTTTATCGATCATTCGACTTTAAAATACCTTGTGAACAAGCCTGTGTTGGGGGGGAAGATTTTCCGATGGCTGTTACTATTTCAGGAATATGATTTTGAAATCATCGTCAAGCTCGGAAGGCTAAATGCGGGTCCGGATCATCTGTCCCACATTGATATGGGTGAAGAACCCACTAACTTGGAGGAAGGATTACCAGATGCACAGATGTTCACCGTTAAGGTTGTTGACACACACTTCGCTGATATCATTCAGTTCCTGACTACAGGTGTAGTCCCCATATAATATTCGATGCAACAGAAGAAGGAGTTGGTTACTCGGGCGACGGAATTTACTATCATCGCTTGCCAATTATACAAACTAGGCGTTGATGAAGTACTACGCAGATACATCCTGGAACACGAACGACTTGTCGTTTTGGTGGAAGCGCACGACGGCGTCGCAGGAGGCCACTATGCAGGAAAAGAAACAACAAAAAATATTTTGAGAGCTGGGTTATGGTGGTCTACCCTACATCATGATTCTCACACCTATTGTAAATCGTGCAATACATGCCAGCGGGCAGGACGACCCTCATGCAGAGATGAAATGCCATTGCAACCTCAAATAGATTTGCAGGCCTTTGAAAAATGGGCCATTGATTTTGTCGGACCTATCAATCCTCCAGGCAAGAAGATAGGTGCATGCTACATTATTACTGCCACTGACTATGGAACTCGATGGGCTGAAGCGCAAGCAGTGAAGGATTGTACTGCAGATACTGCTGCACAGTTCATCTTTGAGCAAATTCTGACCAGGTTTGGCTGCCCAAAGATCCTAATGAGCGACAAAGGCACGCATTTCGTAAATGAAACAATACAACCCTGAATGAAGAATTCTAGTTCCATCACGCGAAAAGTACACCGTACCATCCACAAGCAAACAGGGCGGTTGAGGCTTTCAACAAAATCTTAGAGTAGGCATTGACCAAGGTCTGCAATGCTGATTGTAGTGACTGGGACGTACGCATCCCTTCTGTTCTATGGGCTTATCGGACGACCTGTAAGAAGCTAATAGGAAGGACCCCCTTTCGAATGGTCTATGGCAAGGAGGCCATTATGCCAATAGAATACATTGTTCCTAGCCTACGTATCACAACATTTACAAATATGGCAGAACCAGATATAATGGAGGAATGCCTTGCGTAGCTTCTAGCGTTGGAGGAAGATCGGTTCATTGCTAACTTTCATCAGCAGGTTCAGAAGGCCCGTTATAAAGCTTGGCATGATCGACATATTCACTAAAAGACGTTCGTAGAAGGTGACCTATTCCTCTTATATGATAGCCAATTTACGAAACACCCAAGGAAATTTCGACAGCACTGGCTTGGTCCCTACACCGTTAAGGAAATCACGGATGGTGGAGCAGTCCGGTTAGCTACCCTACGCGGTGACCTGTTACTAGGATATGTCAATGGTAATCGGCTCAAGCCATACAGGGCTAAATGACAATATGGCCGGAATAATTGGCTCAGGCAGAACTGACCCACTAGGGATAGGATGCTGACGCACAAATGGGATATGCACGCTGGTCATCAAACGGTTCTAGGGGCAATTGGTAGACCCGCGGCCACAGAGACTCGGGATGAGTCACAAGATTGTGTTGGGGGACTGTTGGAACATGGTCTCCTACGAGCAGCGAAACTGGTCTGATTTTGGATATTTTTGATTATATTTAGTCTAGCGTAGGGGTTTTGGGGTGGGTCAAAGCCCCGAAAGCATTATAATGGGTCAAAGGGTAAACCTAGAATATGCAAACCATGGTTTGCGGACCATAGGAAAGATTAGGCTAGATTGTTATAAATAGAGGAACATTTTGAATTATAAGAAGAAGAGATAAGGAAGAACTATTGATGCGACTTGTGGTTTAGTAGATCTGTTTGGGTTTTTGGGGAAAGGACTCCTGCTGGCTGTGTGCGCGTAGATCCAGAGTCCTGTTATGTGTGGACCCTACTGCTGTGTGTGCAGGCTGGGACGGGTATTGTAAGAGGGAATTGATGAATAGGAAAGGCTGTTTGAGAACTGAATCTATGTGTACTGTTTATGCGAATCATTGGTAATTACTGTATTATGCATATTCTGTATTCAGTTGCGAAAGTTCTGTGTAAGTGTGTTTACTACATCTACATCTGTTCTGTTCTGTTTTATGCAATACTGTGCTACTGTCAGAGAGGTATATAATTATCATACATTGTAGTATAGTTGACCTTGCACACATTGTTGTGAAAAGAGACCTATAGATCCTGATCTGAAAGAGGTGATCTGGGTATCACAGGGCTAGATGCAGCTCTTCTTGCCTTACCTTCCATTTCTCAAGGTGCGGAAACCTGGTTCCAACACCCACCCATACTACTTCGAGTGAGACTTTGACCTGCGCAAGTAGGTCATTGCCGAAAGGGCTAGTAGTATAGGGGTTTGTTGGCAAACCTTGAACTCCGAACCTGGGTCAGGACCTCTCGAGCCAACACCGCTAGATACTCATATAAAAAAAATTCCATATGGCACGGAATCCTGGGTTGACTTTTTGACCACTTGGACCATTTTTCATTAAGAATCATGAATTTCCTTGAGGAATATGAAAGTTGTCACAAGAAATTGTTATGTTGTGAGAGTTATCATGAGTGATACTACACCAAAACCAAGGTCACCCATAGACTCTATAGACACTAACCATGTTGAATGACGTAGCTGCACCTTGATGAGAGCCAGATTGACCCATAAACTAGTGATCACTCCTACTGTTAGTTTTTGTAGCATCGTATGTGTTCTAGCCATGAAATTTGGGGGAGGGGCTAGAATACATGAGATTTCCAAAACCCAGAAATTGTTTATGGAAATTCTGCCTAGAAGTGTCTCACTTAGATTATTAGTCATTTTTTATTATATTCCTGAGTCTAAACTTAGGGAATATGGTTAATTAATCAATATTAATTGAGATAAGGTGAGAATTGTCTAGAAACTCACACGAATCGATCCAAAGATGATCCTAGCCATTGATTAAAAATACTTCATTGGTCCATTTATAGTCTTGCGCTAATGGAGCTTGGATTGATGTTGACTCCCATTGGCACAAAAAATTTCATACAAATTGATGTTGAGGTTTGGTCAAACTAGCTTGCAACTCTTCCTTAAAATATATATAATGTAGGTGTTGGCTTGCTTGGTGTAGATCCTCTTTGGTTTTCTTGTGTTTTTTTCTATGAATTGAGGCAAGCTCCCCATTGTAAACTCTCAAGAAAAATCTAGTTTAGGTGATGTCATGTTCCCACCATTGCATCCAACCATGTTCTCCTCTTGGCCTTCAGATAATATTTTAAATTTATTTGATGCAATTTAAGTAGTTGTGGTTTTGAGGTGAGAGAAATTAATAATTTATCAACCTTTAGGCATACAAATTTTAGTAGTGCCCTAAGAAATAGAAAAATGAATAGGGTGATGCTATGAAAAAGTTTCCTCCCTTACCACTTGAACCAATTGAAATCCTCCATAGTGAAAAAGGGTGTCTTTTTTAGAGGGCACGACCTTTATCAAATATTTTAAGGACTCTTTCACTACCTTTACAAAAATTTGGCTAGATAAATGACAACTTGACCAAATCATTTTTCTTGAATTTGTTTGGGTCTGTTGTAGTATTACAACAAATTCCCATTATCTAAGTAAAATAAATTAGAAAGGATAATGGGAACCCTTTAAATTTTTTTTAGGTTAATTTTTGTTTTAGGAATAAAACTTAATGATAGATTTTCTATTATATTAAGCTTTACAAAATAAACAATAGCACTTGAAAAAAGAACCCTCAAACTGAAAAGGCACATAAGCAAGGGAAAACATCAGCGAAATCACGAACAACGCATCTTTGAAATGGCGCATTGACGAAATATAAGTAGAGATGCCGATATCGCAAACTGTCATTTGACAGATGCCAATATCGCATCCCGTATTAAAACATCACAATGTCGCACTTCGTGTTTCGAAGATTTCTTCGAGCGTTATAAGTCACCAACAATCAAAATCGTCAATCAATCAATCCCGATATAATGACATCTGTCAAAATAAAATGAACCTAAACTTGTCAATTTAATGTTAATTCAGGTGTTTTATGATCTCGAGGTTTGTAATTGATTTGTAATTATTTTAAATATTAATACCAAGGATTCCCATATGCATGAGTTAAGTTGACAAGACAATTAATATTGTTCGACGTGATTTCAACTTATCCTCTCTGGTTTTCTTTTCAACAGGGTAAATCCAAACACTTAGGCATAAAAGGATGTCAAGGCTAATTAAAGCACAAAGGAAATCCACCACCCCATCACCGTCAGTCATACAACAAAAGGAAAACAACGAAATAGCTCCCCTAATCTAGGATACTACATGCAACCTAGAAATTGGTTCTTCAAGATGGGAAGGGATCTATCAGTTGTTCGAGAAAGAGAAACTGCAAGTAATTCTGGACAAAAAAGCTGTGGCCGATGATAATTTGTCCAATGATTCAGAATCATGGACAGACATTGCTAATTATTTTCTTCATAGAATTGCTGCTCATCCTAAAACAATGCCATACATTGTGTTATCACAAAATTGCACTTGATTGGCTGCTAATCAGAAAACTTCATGTAACTATTTCAAACCAACCTGTGATTGAAGCTTACCCTCTTCAGTCCGAGAAGGCTCTCCCAAAGGGGTTAATGATATTTGATAAAGATGAATCTAGATGGCTAACTGTACTTGGAAAATAACTTGATTGTGATGTGTGTAGGTTGAAAAGAGTATAAGTCTGCAATTCATTGGGCTTATGGAGTCAACAAGTTCAGTAGTTTAGTGGTAAGTTCGCTTGACATGGAAGTTGAGGCAGGTAAGAGTTTTTAGGAGAGGTAAATCACTCATGAAACATGAAATAACACAACCAGTTCATCAATAAAGGAAGTCAGAGCATACACCTATGAATTCTGAGTATTAAAGATGAAAACCACTGCAAATGGTACACATAGAAAGTAAAGATCAAGTAAACACTAAAAACTCCATGAGAATCTCAGGTTGGTCAAGTAAAAGTCCTCTGTATTACTGAAAACAATCAATTTACATAAAGCTGTAGTATTGCCAAAAAATCTCCAACCCTTTACAAATTTGAATATCTGCCCTTTAATAGACTTGTTACATGAGAGATGATCTGCCTCTTTGCTAGATTCATCGAACTATTCCTAATGACACCTTTCATAACAATAAAACATGTGCTTTAATGATAAAATGACAGCTACACTATGAAACAATCCTTTTCCTAATAGGACTAAAACTGTTCATTATTACATCAACTACCTTATCTCCTAAAAAAGTTACATATTTGAAAAATATTTCTTCACATGTTCGAATAGGCTGTGATGGAACTCATCAATACATGACATCTTAATTAGCCTCCTCTAAATTTGGAAACAAACCCTATTTTTAAGGAAAACTGGTCCTTATCTTCAACGAATGGTTTGGCTGATGAGTTGTCTTCATCTCATGGTCTTCAAATATTGGATGACTACTGGCATATCCCATTGACCCTTTGAAGGTATCCACTTGTCCAAAATTACCCAAAAAACTGCTCATAAACCTTCAACACAACATGCTACGAAAGTATGATAGTGTCGTAGCATACAAAAAATAACCTCTGCCATCAAAATTTTTGCTTCTTTCCTCTTGCATTGTCTTCATCATACCCTGAAACATCCTCCATATAATTCCCTTCTCTTGGAATCTCCCCAAAATGGTTTTAAATACAAAAAGAAAGCTACAGGTGGTTTCGTAGCGTTTTCTTGGCTTCAAGCCTAGGAAACACTACGAAATTGCTAAAAAATGTGTTAATTCCAGATTTTTACTTGGTTTCAAAAATGAAATTTCTAGTTGTATAAAATTTATTTCTAACATGACATTTACCTTTGAAATCATAAACCAGCTCCAACTAGGACTCTTGAGGTGTTTCTTCCTCATTGATGATTAGTTGAGATATTGGCTCCTCAACTACTGTCATTTTCAGGCCCTTCTTCTCCAAATCCTCATGGATTAGTTCTAGCTATTCCTGGAGGTCTTTAACCTGATACTTTAGCTTTCTATTAGTAGATTTCAAATGCAAGTTCATTCTTCTGACATGTTTCACCTCTTTCCTCAGTGGCACAGTCCATTTGATTAACTGTTGTGTGTTATCTAGGGTCTTTAATACAAAGTCAACCTTCTCTTCCCAAACCTCTTTCATCTTTTCAAACTGAATCTTCTGGATATTATGTTTCCTTGCCTCCTTCTTCATGACTGCTATTTCATGATTAGCCAACTTCAACTATTCTTCAAGGAGTTCAAACTCTGTTTTTTCAATTACTTTCTCTTTTCCTTCTTTGGCTTGCTAACTGGATCTTTCTCTACAGGTGATGAAAGATCAATGATGTCTTGTGGTGGCTGGACTGTGTCAGTGGGTGGATGAACCTCTTAACTGCCCTTTAACAACTTTGGAAACATGTACATGGAATCCTTGTAGTATTTCACAAAACTGTAAAAATCCTGTCCTTCTAAAGGCTTCTATAGCTGTTGGGTCTTCATTTATTAGTTTCATATATGATGGCTCATTGTTACACAAAAAAATATCACCTTGAAATTATTCTAACTGTATGAGCTCATTAACATTCATACATACCTCCTCTGCAAGTCTTACAACCTTGACTCCTCATGTCAAGTCTCGAAACAAGAAGAAAAACCCTAAAAACCTCTGAAAGAATGGGTACGCAGGTAACATGAAGCCTGCCTGCGTTCCTGGCTTGGGTACGCAGGTAATGCATGGCTTACCTACGTTCTAGAACAAATTTTTCCTTTGGAATGCCTGCGTACCCCCTGTTAGCGCTCAAATCTACCTTAGGCTGAAATAAGGTAAAACTCAAGGCAACATCAAACCACGCTCAACCTCATAGCTAGCCCTATGAGGACAGGAGAGGGCTCTCTCCGGGTCTATCTCGGCAAAAGGTCTTCAAATGGGCTGAGATGAATTATAATGAATACTGATTTTAGGCTAGTAAAGAGATAGGAAAGTTTGATTTTGATTTTTTGGGTTTTTTGTTGAAAAAATGGGAAAAATAATTTTGGGCTCGGGGATGAGGCCAGATCTTTGTAGAATTCGAGTTGGGGCAAGGTAGGCAGTAGTATTGATGCTTTTGATTATGTGTATGGATGGATCAGAATGACAAGGAGCTGAAGAGGGCAAGGGAGAACATGAATCCTCTCCAAACAGGTGAAAACATGTAAAACTAAACAAATTTAAAGGCAGAGCACTGAAATCAATGGATTCTACCTCATTTACTCATTAATTTAGTTTCAGAAGCATAAAAAGGGAATGAAATACATTAAACATGAAAGAAATTACAATAAACTGAGAGAAAACACCATCAAGAACTGAAAGCCACAAGAATCCCAACAGGTGCTGCAAAACCTTTGATCTTTCCTTAGCCAAAATGTAGAAAATATGTACAATAGTGTGCCAAAATTTTCCCAAGAGTCCAACCCTGATAGTGTCTCAGAAATTACATCATATAGACCATCCAAACCCCTTCTAATGCCTCTAGGGGTCGAATTCCTCCTTCTAGGAGCAGTTTCAACTAATTCTAAACAAGGAGCTAAAATCTAGGCAGCCAAACAACTTGCCTCTAAAAGGAAGGAAAGTGATTCTTTCACTTGATTTTCACGTTTTTGGGAGTGAATCATCTAGAATAGGTAAAAGTGAATCAAAGTTACATGAAAACCACAAAATTACATCAATATAACTCAAAAATTACATTCGCAATCAAAACTGGTCCAAGTGGCCGAAATCTTGAGCTGGAAAATGAAAAATTGACCAAAAATCTCTATGCGCCGCGCGCTTGAGCTCTATGCGTCGCGCTCCTTTAAGCCTACTTTTGGGGCACTTCCTGGCATCAAAATCAAGCTCATGATAGCTTGTTGGAAATCCCTGGATGTCTTCTATCCAACCCAAGTGGAATTTCCCAATTTGGAGCTCATTTACCCCTCCAAAACTTCATTCTCCCACAAGTACTTCCTGCTGGTGCAAAAGGTGGCAGAAAGGTGATTTTCATGGTGTTTTTGGCCCTTTTGATCATCCAGAACTTGGTGAAATGCTTCGGCCATTTCTGAGAATGCATAAATTACCATGAAAAATCCAAAAATACAAATTTTTCCTCCAGCAAGTGTCCCAATCATAAGCGCGCGTCGTGACGCGCTACGCGTTGGGCTGAAAAACCTATTTTGAGACAAAAATTTTCAAAAATGACAAAAAAATCTTCAAATTTTCTCAAATTTAGAGCGAAGACCCTCCATCATGTACCATGCTCAGCCAACGAAGCCTCGGCCAAAATTTGGAGTGGATCAGGCCTTTTCCACCGTTTTAGTGCTCTGCTTAGCCTTCTCTTCAGAATCTTCATTTTTGCTTTGCAAACGTGCATGCGGGCCCAATAATGACCTTTGATGTGACGAAGCATGTCTTTGTCTCTATTGGCCTTTGCCAACAAATTTTCCAGATGAATGTTAACATGTGTGAGGCATGTCTCTCGCTCAATTGGTGTCATGTCACCAGGTCTATTCCGTGCCAATTGTCGATCTTCACGGATTCGCCGCAGCTCTACAAGTGTGTGCTGATCCTCTAGCTGTTTGTTACGCTGATCCAGGTAGTTTATCACCCACTGAGCTCTCTGCAACTTAACATTCAGCGTGTCAATCTTGGCCTTCTGCTCCTGGACAATCTCTTTCAGTTTCGAGCTAGGAGAGCTCTCATCAACATCAATCAATGTGAATTCAGTATCTTGGCCTCCTGAGGGGCCCTCATCGTGCATAGGCCTCTTGCCTCTATCCTGAACTTGTACTTGTGCTGATGAAGAAGGTGAGACCCCTTCCACCTCAGGTGGAGATAGTACTCGTCGTGTAGCTGCAAATAAGGCTCTGTGGCCTTGCTGATATGTCACATACACTGGAGCACTGATATGCTCGGTCCTAGGAATGTCAAGTTGGTGTGAAGGCTCTCCTCATCATGAACTACCTCGGGAGGTGGCTGTGGCGCTGCGAAGAAGTCACGAGAGATAAAATCCTCCCAAGCAATGCCTTGCTGTGTCAGCTGATGTACCACCATGATTTTGATCAGCGCGTAATGATATATACTGCTATGCTACTGTGCTGCGGTTTTCTTCTGTACAAGAAATGTCATCCGCTCTATGTTGCGATACATGAAGTATGGAATTCTCATCATACGTACCCTCGTGAAATGCATCAGCAAACGGATATGGTACGCATAGAGGCGCGAGAATATCCCCTCGCAACTGAAATATCGAATGATGAGTTTCATCAACGGTGCAAACTCATCCTTCAGAAATCTAAATGGAAATACCCTGCTCAGCTGCCTCATATACCCAGGTTTTATGTATGGTTCATAGTAGGATTTATCTAGCTGCTGTCGTTTGTTCCATTCCTCTCCTATGTTTGGTATTCCAGTGGCCTGAGCAATGGTCTCTGGTGACAGAATGAAATCTACTCCGGCAAGGTTTACACGGCCATCATGTAGATGTAGAACAAATAGGCGAGCTAGCTCATGATGATGCTGGGTTCAGGAAATCATCTCACAGTACTGGAAACATGACTGATGCTGAAAACAATCCATTGCAAGCGGGCAAGCCTGCAATTGAGCTAAAGAAGTAGGCTCCTCCCTGACATGCCTACCACTTTTGCCACTTTTGTGAGACCTCCGTGGCACATTAACCTCTGCTGTGGAATCACTGTCATACTCCTGCTCATAAACTGAATCCGTCTCTGACATGGAACTGCAATCAAGATGTTTGCAAAATATATGCTGATATAGGTATAGTGAAAACAAGAGTTCAGTGTATGCTCTAATCCCAAATGTGTCACATGTGTATCAAAGTGTTATAGGAAAGCCACAATGATAAAGGTTCTGTCAAATGAGTTTGAATGGAAAACAGTCACTGCTTTGACTACATGGGAATTTTGACAAGTGAGTAGGAAGAAGTATAATGTAGTGTACAGCCCTTGCAATGATAGTTAGGCTTTGTCAATGGAGAATTGGAATAGTGAATATGGGACTGTGTTTGTCAATGGAGAATGGGAATAGTGAATATGGGACTGTGTTTGTCAATGGAGAATGGGAATAGTGAATATGGGACTGTGTTACAATATAAATGATAAACAATGTGACAATGACAGTGGTAATGACAGCAGTGATTAAATAGCAAAGAGAGAGCGTGAGGCTAAGGTAATAAGCAGGGACACCACTGACAGAAGATGGTAGGAACATATATATCAATAACACAAGTTTGGAAACCCCCACAATATCACTAAAATTTGTTTCAAAACCCTAAGAAGTGAATTTTCCCATGAACATAGGGTTTACATTTCACCACATCAAAAACTTGTTTTCTCCACTTTCCAAACACCACAGCATGTTTATGAGTCACTAAGCAGGCATGAATGACTTACTTGCAAGCAAATGAAGTGATTTGGCATGAATCTGGGTGATGAACTGAAGTTTTCGGCCCTGAAACTCTATGCGCCGCGTGCATGCCCAGTGCGTCGCGTGCTGTGTGTGCGTCGCATGCGTGCAAAAATATACAGGCCTGTGATGCCCAGTGCGTCGCGCGTGGTATGTGCGTCGCACGCCACTTGTATGCGCCGCGCGCACTTCCACTTCAACTCCACGGCTCTGAAAACGAGTTTTTTGCTCTCCAACCCTCCAAACTCAATTTTGCTTTGGAAATTTGTGACAATGATTTGTCTTCAATGCTTTATATAGGTTGGAAAATATCTCACAAGAATCAGATTTGATTTTAATTTTCTCCATAACCCACTTTGTAATGTTTGGCAATCTTGGCACTTTGTCATTTAATGCAATTCTGTCTTTGGCTTTTCACTGGTTTTTTCTGAGTCTTGGACTGATGAAAATTGGTTGTTTTTGCAGGGATTTTGGCATTTTGGCTTCGGCAAAGACCAGAGGCTTCTTTTGAACTTTTTATGGTGGAACAAATACATAATTATTACAAAAAATAAATTTGACAGTTTCTAGTTCAAAACAGAGTTTTGGACTAGAAATGTCTTCAAATGTTTTTGAGAATAAAAATATGAAATAGGTACCTTTTCAAAACCAACCTCATGGCCTGCGGGCTTTTATTACATGTATCAAAAGACTGAAAACCCTAGACTCTAGGAATAAAGACTCTTGTTGACAAAAATAATCATTTATGACCATGAATGACGTGACCTGAACTTCAGTGATTTTTGAGGAATTTTAATTAGCCCTGCAGGTACAAGCATGAGGAAATACAAGACGACCAGACCCTCTCGTCAGTCAATGGCATGCCCCTAGCGAAATGCAACAAAGTGGAATGAGCGAGACACCTAAAAATGATATGCAAAAAGTGAAATGATCTCTGACGGAGGGCTGTAAGGACCGACTCTAACATTGGCTCCAATGGGGATGGTGTCTCCAAGGAGATGCCAAGAACGACAGATCTTTGGAAGAGCTAGGCAGTGCCTTCATCCATTGGGCGATGGAGTCATTATTTGAACGGATAACACAAAAATTTTGACACATTTATTGACTGAAAAAATTGACTGAAAACTGACTGAGACTGACTCAACTTTCAAACTGAAAAGAATGATAAGACCAACTTGACAAACCTCAAACCAACTAACCTCCATCTCCAGAATTATAGCCTTCGCTTCGGGCCCCAGACTGAAGAAAAGAGATTAGTACACACTTGCGATGAAACAAAAGTAGAACGATATATACAATGATGATGAAATCAGTAGAAAATACTCAGAAGTGGTATCGCTTGAGCAGCCGACCATTGATCGGCCCTCCAGGACAATCATCCCCATTCATTTCCTTGAGAAGAAAGGCGTTCTGACCACGATACGCTGCAATCTTAAAAGGACCCTTCCAAAGGTTTTCAAATTTGCCGTGCTTTCCCTTATCTTCATTTCGTGCATCCCACTTCAAAACCACCTCATCCAGCTTAAACTTATCTGCTTTCGCCTTCCTGTCATAAATCTTCTTAATGCGCTCCTGCAACTTGAAAGTATTTTGAAAGACCTCCTCCCGTGTCTGCTGTAAATGAATCATCTGATTTATCCTTCGCTGCATGGGATCTTCCTCACTACCTTCTTCCTGAAGAAATTTGACTACTGGGACAACAAGAGACGTGGGAAACACTGTGTCTATTCCATACACCAACTCGAAAGGAGACATGCCAATAGATTTTTTCTGACTTACCCTATCAGCCCAAAGTGCATTCACTAATTTCTTGTGCCAGCCTTTTTTATTTATTTCTAGCAATTTCTTAATGATATTCACCAAAGACTTATTTGAAGATTCCGCCAAGCCATTTCCTTGCGGATGGTAGGTAGTCGAATGTCCCAAGCTGATGTTGTACTTATAGCAAAATTCAACCATCCTCTTTGACTTGAAGGCCGCTGCATTATCTGTGATTATCTTACTAGGACACCCAAAACGTGACAGAATATTATTTTCAAGAAAAGAGATGATTACCACATCCGTGGCTTGTCGAGTGGGAATCACCTCGATCCACTTCGTGAAGTAATCCGTTGCTGTCAATATCCATCTATGCTGTCCGGAAGATGCCGAATGGATTTCCCCAATGAAATCCAACCCCCACTGCTGAAATGGTGCACTAACTTCAATTGGTTTAAGAGGCATAGGCTGTAACTTTTGTTTCCCTTCGAAAATTTGACATTCGTGACAATTCTTAACAGCCTTATATACATCAGAAAATAAAGAAGGCCAGTAGTATCCCGCCCTTAGAATCTTATTCGCTGTGGTTTTCCAAAATAGATGGCCCCCACAATCTCTTCTATGAAAGTCCTCCAAAACTCTTTTGGCTTCTTCCTCTACCAAACAATTCAATAACATTCCACCAGGGTCTTTCCAATATAATGCAGAATTGAATATGCAAAACTTTGCAGCCCTCAACTTCAAGGTTCTACTCTTATTTCTAGGCATCCCGGGTGGTGGAGACAAATTCTGAAGTACATATAATATGTCAGCATACCAAGGGGAAGAAACAAAAATATCAGATACCTGAAATGATGTACTCTCCTCATCTTCATCAGACATGGCAGCGATCAAATTTATATCTAAAGCATGCAGATTGGTTTCAGCCATGAGCTTGGCTAGTCCTTGTCCTTTGATCAGCTTGGTTGGTTTAATCTCCACATCATATTCTAACAACGCAACGATCCACTTACCCCGTCTTCCCTCTGGATCTGCCTGTACCAAAACATCTTTAACTGCTACGTTAGGAACGTAGGCTATAATGTGGGAATGCAGTATATACACATGGAAATCTTTCAAGGCCTTTACAAGAGAAAGTGCTTGTTTCTCAATAATGTTGTATTTCAATGCTCCGTCCCTTATAATCCAACTGAAAAAAGAAATGGGCTTCTCAACTCCATCCCTTTTTTGCATTAAAACAACTGCCAAAGTGTGCTCAGAAGCAAACGAAAACAAAATGAAGTCCTGTGTGTAGTACGGGCTGATTAAAATAGGGGCTGAAGAAAGAGCTAACTTTACCAAATTGAATGATTTCACCGCCTCTTCTATCCACTTTACCTGACTGTCCTTTTTCAGCATGTTCGTGATTTCTCTAAGATGCTCAGCAATATTTGGAATGAAACGACGCAAAAAATTCATTTTACCATTAAATGACTGTATTTATTTCTTGTTCCGAGGCTGTTCAATTTGCTAGATTGCTTCAACACATGCGGGGTCAACACGAATGCCGTCTTTCGATATGATGTGGCCAAGGAGTTTGCCTTCATCCATGGAAAATAGGCTCTTTTTCGGATTCAGCGAAATGCCATATTTTCTGCACTTCTGGAAAACAACTTTCAAGTGATATAAATGTTCTTCATCAGAATTTGAAAACACAGTCAAATCATCAAGGTAAACAACCAAAAATACATCTTTCTCATTGGCGAAAGCCATGTCCATTGCACGCTGAAAAGTGGCACCTGCATTTTTCAAACCAAATGGCATCTTGGCATAATGAAACGTTCCCCATGGAGTGGTGAACGCAGTTTTGTCACGATCATCCTCATGCACTAAAATTTGATCATATCCTGAATAGTCGTCGAGTAGTGACATCCTTGATGCTCCAACTACTCGCTGCAATATATGGTCCATTTTTGGCAGTGGATAATTATCTTTTAATGATACCTTATTCAAATTTCTGAAATCGATACACAAACGGATCTCACCTGTCTTTTTCCTCACGGGCACCAAGTTTGATATCCAATCAGAAAATCTGATAGGTACAATGATTCCTAACTTATACAACCTATTTACCTCCTTTTCAATCGACGGTAGCAGCTTCGGATTGATTCTCCTCAACTTCTGACGGAAAGGCTTCTGATTTGGTTTAATAGGGATAGTATGCTGAATGATATTAGTGTCATACGTTTTTAAATCTGAGTAATCCCACGCGAAAGCATCAGCAAATGAAGACAACAATCTCACATACTCAGCTCTTACCTCCGGTGACAATGACTTCGATAACTTTACCATCTTGGGATTTTCAGCTGTCCCAATATTTACTTCTTCAACACCTTTTTCAGTCGGCCTCAATGTCGGTTTGCGGGCTACATCATCTTGATCAAAGAGTTCCTCTAAAGGAATCAATCCTTTAGGAATGATGTTATCTTTAAGTTGCAGCACTTCCATTTGATTTATTTGTATATCATCATTACCATCATCATGTTCTGTATCTATGGAGGTGTCTTTAAAATTACCCTTATTTTGCAGAAAGTCACTAATCTCCTCGTCGTCCTGAAAAACTTGCCAACATCTCTGATTGTCCGGAACGGTGGGGCGGTGCTTCACATGGATCTCGAACTTGTTGATGGAATTCATTGGGATTTTTAAATTGCTTGCTGCCTTAGCAAGTCCATCAGCAACACCATTTTGTATGCGAGGCACACATGTCAAGGTATAATCTGAAAATAATTTCAAAATATCTAAAACTGCATTATGGTAAGCCCTCATGCGAGGATGCTTGGCTTGAAACTCACCCTTTACCTGCTTTATCACCAAATCCAAATCACCATAGACTGCAATTCTTTTCGCTTTCAACTTTCTTAGAATCTTAAGGCCAGCAATCAGAGCCTCATACTCCGCCTCATTGTTAGAACAGTCAAATGCTAGTTTGTAGGAACATACTCTTACATTGCTTGGAACCTTATCCGGAGCGGAAAATGGACTGCGTATCCAAACACCAATTCTAGCACCATCACTACCCACTGCGCCATCGAAATCCATGGTCCAAAGACCATCTTCATCCTCCTCTAAGTGCTGAAATTGCGCCAGCTCTGTTTTTCCTGTTTGCTGCCCATTGTATTTAGCTGATTGCTCAACAGTAGCTTGCTTTTCTCGTCTTTCTTTCTGCAGAAATTCTCTAAAATTTTCAGTGATCTCTGGTATATCTTCTGCCTGAACTAACTGACTATCTATATCATTAAAACTATCGGCAAACAAAACAAAAGACTCTAAGTTGGTATGTACATAATTTACAGGATGATTGATTGGTTTCTCCTTGCTTGTTATCATGTATTTCATCTTCTGCTCTCGATATAAATTTCTCATTTGACCAAAGACTGGAATTTTCGCATAGGAGAAATCTAACTGTAGTGTACCTTTCAACTTTTCCCCCCAAGATCTAGAAAGGAGCATCCCAAATCGAGGAGGAATGTCCGCCACAACCACGTCCATCAAGACATTCTTCGTAGGAATTTGATCTAAACTTACAACCAAATCTTTGATGAGTCCGATACATCTCACGCGGCTGGAATCAAATGAATAAAAATCATGGTATTTCCTTGTGATATCTAAACCCAACTTTTCCATGATCGCCTTTGGCATAAGATTGTGCGAAGCACCAGAATCGAACATGGCATTGTGCAATACATATTCATGCAACCTCAAACTGATATAAAGGGAGGAAAATCACTGTCAGGGGACTCACCATCTAAAGCAGGCCCAAATATCAATACGGGCTGATCATCTTCAATATTTACCGTGTCAAACATTGGATCAAAATTCAGAATTTTAGAAACTTGACCTCGATAGCTGCTGTTCTTCATAATTTCTGTCAAAGGAATAGATACCTTCAATTTGGAAATTTCATTCTCCAAACTAAAAGCTGAAACTCTTTCAACCTCTTTGACCGGAACTTCTTTCTTTTCAGTCTTATCTTTCATTATACTTGACTGATTGGCCTTTTCTGCCGATGATGATTTACTAGCTACGAGATCAATTGTATCTTTTCCTTTCTTCTGTGGTATAGGTGAATCCATCTTAGGTGCTGAAGCCTCTTCTCTCTTCTGAATTGGGTTTATGGGCACATCTCTGTTTCTTAATGAGTATTGCTTCTGCTGAGCGGACAAAGCATTCATATACTCTCTTTGGTATTCATCTGATTCTTCCTCCAGAGCAGTATCATTTTCTAAAATGAAATCCTCATCTTTCTGTGCAGCTGAACTTTCTCCATATTCTTCATCCTCAGTGATGTAAATGGGCAGATCATCGGGAGTAAAGAAGTGGTTTTGCTCACCTACTACGTCATCGTCATCATGTGATTCTTGACTTACAAAATTCTGCAAAAGAGGTGTTTTAATCTGCTGCTGGGCAGCCGGCTCTTGTGCTCTTTGTTCACGCTGCTTAATTCTGAACTGTGGCTGCTGCTGGCCACGATAGTTGGGATTACGAATCTACGTTTCTGGCTTGTCAAGCGTCATTCTTTTGAACATTTTTTCCATCTCATGAAGCAAGTGCTGTTCTGATGCAGATGTGGAAGCTTCTTCTTTTATGGTCACTCTCTTTTCTACTTTCAATCGGGCTCTCTTATCATTCAGATTCGCCTCAACACTAACAACAATCTTCTGCATATCTTCCAAGGTAGGTGGATCTATGTCTCGTAGTGAATAAGCCATCTCCGGATCGAAACCATCCGGGAATTTAAGGAGAGCTGATTTTCTAGACGGTCTTAAGTCATCTGGAATTGCATTATACACTGTATTGAATCTGATAATATAATCCTGAACGGACTCACCAGGATTACGCTTGATGCTAGTATACTCAGAAGTAATTTGCAGCGGATCTTTTTTCATCTCCCACCGATCTAAGAATTATGTCTGAAGCTCTTGTAATGTATTGATACTTTCGGGCTGTAAAGCTCTGAACCATTTACGAACCTCACCTCCAAAAGTCTGGGCGAACAACCTCATGGACACATTCTCTTCATCTATTTCATGCAGGTCCAAGAAATCTGTCATTCTAACAATATGCTGCTGAGCGGACACACTCTGTGGAGTGCCATCAAATATTGGAATCTTACTCTGATAATCAGCAGGCATAGGATCCAAATTTGCAGGTAAAACAAGAGGTGCGAATCTAGCAGCCATGGCTCTTGGCGGATTTATAATCTGCTGTCTTGGAGAAACAGGTGGAATGGGAGCAGTAGATGAACGAGGTGTATGCGGTGGAGATGGAGGAGGAACTACTGATGATTGCTGATCAGAGATCTCAGGCTGTACTGGAATGGTAGGGATAAAGGGAGGTTCAGTGGGAATTCATGAACCAGATGGAATTTCAGATGGCCCAAGAGTTTGTGAAGCAGATTCAATGAATTCAGGAATGTTGGTTGCCACAATGGAATTTTGAAGATTTAGAATATAATTATCGATAGATCTATTTGCTTGCTCAACTTCTAGATACTTGATGAACTCAGGATTGATGACAGTGGAACCAGTGGCACTTTCAGATTTGGTTTCAAACAATGATAACTCGAACTGATCGTCAAACTCAATATCTTCAATGTATTAAAAAACAGTGGGGTATGAGTGAGATTTGACCAAAGGAATAATGGGAGCTTCTCGACGGAAAATTCTTGGGATTAGGTTGGGGTTTTCATATAATGGAGGCGGATTTGGATCATGATTTGATCTGGTATGCCTTTTTGAAGCCAGTGTATTGATCTATTCAAGAAAAATTCAAAGGACACAATAGATTATTTTCGGCCTATCGACTTCTAGACTCAATCATCCAAAAGTCTAGAACGAATAAGTATACTGGGGTAATTTTCAAATTAAGTGCTGCACTCACAAGCTAACCGGAGATCGAATGAAGCAGCGTTTATCTACTTCCGCTTATGCATGGCAAAAGCGTTTCGAAAGCTACCTGGCATGACTTCAGACTCCGTCTATAACTCATAAAACGAACACACCAACAAGCAAACCATTGAGATTTTTCCCCAGTATGGTCGCCACTATGATAGCGCTCAAATCTACCTTAGGCTGAAATAAGGTAAAACTCAAGGCAACATCAAACCACGCTCAACCTCGTAGCTAGCCCTACGAGGACAGGAGAGGGCTCTCTCCGGGTCTATCTCGGAAAAAGGTCTTCAAAGGGGCTGAGATGACTTATAATGAATACTGATTTTAGGCTAGTAAAGAGATAGGAAAGTTTGATTTTGATTTTTTTGGGTTTTTGTTGAAAAAATGGGAAAAACAATTTTGGGCTCGGGGATGAGGCCAGATCTTTGCAGAATTCGAGTTGGGGCGAGGTAGGCAGTAGTCTTGATGCTTTTGATTATGTGTATGGATGGATCAGAATGAAAAGGAGCTGAAGAGGGCAAGGGAGAACAGGAATCCTCTCCAAACAGGCGAAAACATGTAAAACTAAACAAATTTAAAGGCAGAGCACTGGAAACAATGGATTCAACCTCATTTACTCATTCATTTAGTTTCAGAAGCATAAGAAAGGAATGGCATACATTAAACATGAAATAACTTACAATAAACTGAGATAAAACACCATCAAGAACTGAAAGCCACAAGAATCCCAACAGGTGCTGCAAAACCTCTGATCTTTCCTTAGCCAAAATGTGAAAAATATGTACAATAGTGTGCCAAACTTTTCCCAAGAGTCCAACCCTGAAAGTGTCTCATAAATTACATCATATAGACCATCCTAACCCCTTCCCATGCCTCTAGGGGTCGAATTCCTCCTTCTAGGAGCAGTTTCAACTAATTCTAAACAAGGAGCTAAAATCTAGGCAGCCAAACAACTTGCCTCTAAAAGGAAGGAAACTGATTCTTTCACTTGATTTTCACTTTTTTGGGAGTGAATCATCTAGAATAGGTAAAAGTGAATCAAAGTTACATGAAAACCACAAAATTACATAAATATAAATCAAAAATTACATTCACAATCAAAACTGGTCCAACTGGCCGAAATCCTGAGCTGGAAAATGAAAAATTGACCAAAAATCTCTATGCGCCGCGTGCCTGAGCTCTATGCATCGCGCGCCTTTCAGCCTACTTTTGGGGCACTTCTTGGCATCAAAATCAAGCTCATGATAGCTTGTTGGAAATCCCTGGATGTCTTCTATCCAAACCAAGTGGAATTTCCCAATTTGGATTTAATTTTCGCCTCCAAAACTTCATTCTTCCACAAGTACTTCCTGCTGGTGCAAAAGGTGGTAGAAAGGTGATTTTCATGGTGTTTTTGGCCCTTTTGATAATCCAGAACTTGGTGAAATGCTTTGGAAATTTCTAAGAATGCATAACTTACCATGAAAAATCTAAAAATACAAAGTTTTCCTCCAGCAAGTGTCCCAATCATAAGCGCGCGTCGTGACGCGCTACGCGTTGGGCTGAAAAACCTGTTTTGAGACCAAAATTTTCAAAAATGACAAAAAATTCTTCAAATTTGCTCAAATTCGGAGCAAATACCCTCCATCATGTACCATGCTCAGGAAATGAAGCCTCTGCCAAAATCCGGAGTGGATGAGGCCTTTTCTGCCGTTTTAGTGCTCTGCTTAGCCTTCTCTTCAGAATCTTCATTTTTGCTTTGAAAACGTGCATGCGGGCCCAATAATGACCTTTCATATAATGAAGCATGTCTTTGTCTCTATTGGCTTTTGCCAAGAACTTTTCCAGATGAATGTTAACATGTGTGTGGCATGTCTCTCGCTCAATTGGTGTCATGTCACCAGGTCTCTTTCGTGCCAATTGTCGATCTTCACGGATTCGCCGCAGCTCTACAAGTGTGTGCTGATCCTCTAGCTGTTTTTTACGCTGCTCCAGGTAGTTTATCACCCGCTGAGCTCTCTGCAACTTAACATTCAGTGTGTCAATCTCGGCCTTCTGCTCCTGGACAATCTCTTTCAATTTCGAGCTAGGAGAGCTCTCATCAACATCAATCAATGTGAATTCAGTATCTTGGCCTCCTGAGGGGCCCTCATCGTGCATAGGCCTCTTGCCTCTATCCTAAACCTGTACCTGTGCTGATGAAGAAGGCGAGACCCCTTCCACCTCGGGTGGAGATAGTACTCGTCGTGTAGCTGCAAATAAGGCTCTGTGGCCTCGCTGATATGTCACATACACTGGAGCACTGATATGCTCGGTCCCAGGAATGTCAAGCTGGTGTGAAGGCTCTCCCTCATCATGAACTACCTCGGGAGGCGGCTGTGGCGCTGCGAAGAAGTCACGGGAGATGAAATCCTCCCAAGCAATGCCTTGCTGTGTCAGCTGATGTACCACCATGATTTTGATCAGCGCGTAATGATATATACTGCTATGCTGCTGTGCTGGGGTTTTCTCCTGTACAAGAAATTTCATCCGCTCTATGTTGCGATACATGAAGTATGGAATGCTCATCATACGTACCCTCGTGAAATGCATTAGCAAACAGATATGGTACGCATAGAGGCGCGAGAATCTGCCCTCGCAACTGAAATATCGAATGATGAGTTTCATCAATGGTGCAAACTCATCCTTCAGAAATCTGAATGGAAATACCCTGGTCAGCTGCCTCATATACCCAGGTTTGATGTATGGCTCATAGTAGGATTTCTCTAGCTGCTGTCGTTTGTTCCATTCCTCTCCTATGTTTGGTATTCCAGTGGCCTGAGCAATGGTCTCTGGTGACAGAATGAAATCTACTCCGGCAAGGTTTACACGGCCATCATGTAGATGTAGGACAAATAGGCGAGCTAGCTTATGATGATGCTGGGTTCGGGAAATCATCTCACAGTACTGGAAACATGACTGATGCTGAAAACAATCCATTGCAAGCGGGCAAGCCTGCAATTTAGCCAAAGAAGTAGGCTCCTCCCTGACATGCCTACCACTTTTGCCACTTTTGTGAGACCTCCGTGGCACATTAACCTCTGCTGTGGAATCAATGTCATACTCCTGCTCATAAACTGAATCCGTCTCTGACATGGTGCTGCAATCAAGATGTTTGCAAAATATATGCTGATATAGGTATAGTGAAACAAGAGTTCAGTGTATGCTCTAATCCCAAATGTGTCACATGTGTATCAAAGTGTTATAGGAAAGCCATAATGATAAAGGTTCTATCAAATGAGTTTGAATGGAAAACAGTCACTGCTTTGACTACATGGGAATTTTGACAAGTGAGTAGGAAGAAGTATAATGTAGTGTACAGCCCTTGCAATGATAGTTAGGCTTTGTCAATGGAGAATGGGAATAGTGAATATGGGACTGTGTTTGTCAATGGAGAATGGGAATAGTGAATATGGGACTGTGTTTGTCAATGGAGAATGGGAATAGTGAATATGGGACTGTGTTACAATATAAATGATAAACAATGTGACAATGACAGTGGTAATGACAACAGTGATTAAATAGCAAAGAGAGAGTGTGAGGCTAAGGTAATAAGCAGGGACACCACTGACAGAAGATGGTAGGAACATATATATCAATAACACAAGTTTGGAAACCCCCACAATATCACTAACATTTGTTTCAAAACCTTAAGAAGTGAATTTGCCCATGAACATAGGGTTTACATTTCACCACATCAAACACTTGTTTTCTCCACTTTCCAAACACCACAGCATATTTATGAGTCACTAAGCAGGCATGAATGACTTACTTGCAAGCAAATGAAGTGATTTGGCATGAATCTGGGTGATGAATTGAAGTTTTCGGCCCTGAAACTCTATGCGCCACGCGCATGCCCAGTGCGTCGCGCGCTGTGTGTGCGTCGTGCGCGTGCAAAAATGCACATGCCTGTGATGCCCAGTGCATCGCGCACCACTTGTATGCGCTGCACGCACTTCCACTTCAACTCCACGGCTCTGAAAACGAGTTTTTTGCTCTCCAACCCTCCAAACTCGATTTAGCTTTGAAAATTTGTGACAATGATTTGTCTTCAATGCTTTATATAGGCTGGAAAATATCTCACAAGAATCAGATTTGATTTTAATTTTCTCCATAACCCACTTTGTAATGTTTGGAAATCTTGGCACTTTGTCATTTAATGCAATTCTGTCTTTGGCTTTTCACTGGTTTTTTCTGAGTCTTGGACTGATGAAACTTGGTTGTTTTTGCAGGGATTTTGGCATTTTGGCTTTGGAAAATACCAGAGGCTGCTTTTGAACTTTTTATGGTGGAACAAATACATAATTATTACAAAAAATAAATTTGACAGTTTCTAGTTCAAAACAGAGTTTTGGACTAGAAATGTCTTTAAATGTTTTTGAGAATAAAAATATGAAATAGGAACCTTTTCGAAACCAACCTCATGGCCTGCAGGCTTTTATTACATGTATCAAAAGACTGAAAACCCTAGACTCTAGGACTAAAGACTCTTGTTGACAAAAATAATCATTTATGACCATGAATGACGTGACCTGAACTTCAGTGATTTTTGAGGAATTTTAATTATCCCTGTAGGTACAAGCATGAGGAAATACAAGACGACCAGACCCTCTCGTCATTCAATGGCATGCCCCTAGCGAAATGCAACGAAGTGGAATGCGCGAGACACCTAAAAATGATATGCAAAAAGCGAAATGATCTCTGACGGAGGGCTGTAAGGACCGACTCTAACACCACCCACATACAAATCCTGGAAATACATGTGGATGGGGTTTAAGTT